>VWZG01008302.1:322194-474318 GCA_013396735.1 Grallaria varia
TTCCTTCCTTCCTTCCTTCCCTTCTCACTTCCTTCTTTCCTTCTTTCTTTCCCTTCTCACTTCCTTTCCTTCTTTCCTTCCCTTCTCACTTCCTTTCCTCTCTTCTTTCCTTCATATATCAAGTTGCTCAATGAAACCCTTTCCAGGCTAAGATGTTCCACTTGGGGAAAATGGGATTCCCAGGGAAATCTCTGGGAGACCCAGCTGAACTGGAGGTGTCACTTTCCTCCAAGGCCAACCCTGTCCTCCATCTCTGATGTGTAAAAAGGTTGCTGTGCTTCACCATCCCCTCTGCATGGGGATCTGGTGCATTTGTTCTCATATACCTGGTCACACCCTGGTAGAACTGGGCAACCTGTGCATGGTACCTCCAGAGAGGCTGCAGGCGACAGTCTGACACAGCCCATGTCTCACAAGGAGTTTTGCCCTGCTGTGGCCCAGACCTCCCTGTAATATGTGGCGTTTGGGAAGTCAGATGCTGAAGGAAGGCTCCAGGTTCGTATCATTCCCAGGCACTGAGCTGAACAGCACAGATGTTTCAGGACTCAGATGGACAGCAATCCTGGATATAGGACACTGGGAATGACTCTGAAAAGAGGAGTTGCCCAACAAGGAGAGGGGACTTGCTGGTATCCTGTGTGGCATCTCCATCCCAGCATCTTCTAACCTCCCTAACCCCTTGCTTTATACCAAAGAAGTCTACTTTACATTGTGGAAAGCAACCAGGGAGATCCAGCCTCTCCTGATCCTTTTTCTCAACTGGAACAGCTGAAAAAAGACAGTAGTCTGCGAAACTGGCTGAGCTTCTTGATGCCTTCAGCTGCCTAGCCTTATATTTGTCCTTTAAATAATCTGTTTAAAAAAAACCCAAAAAACAACAACAAGCCCAAAACAACCAATCAGCAGGAAAATAAGAGCCCAAACAAAACAAGAGACTTCCTTTTCCATCCCTGCCCTTCTGCAGTTGCTGGTCTGAAGCAGTTTAATCTAAACCAGGCTTCAGCAATTGCTGGAGAAAGCAATGTCCGTGATGGGTATGTAGAGACCGGGGCTCGCCTGCCGTGCACTGTCCAGGGGTTTATTACCTGCTGAAAAAGCTTAATGTGATTCAGGTGCTACGTGATGTCCAGATGTCACGGCAGAAGCCGCTTGGAGAATGCCAGTGATAGAAATGCTGCTGAGTGAATGCAGAAACATTAGTGCCAAATGTGATATTCACTCCCAGTTCATCTATTAGTATAGAAACTCAGGAATGGCTGAGCTGGTGAGGACCAGAGGTCCATCCATCCCGGTACCTTGTCTATGGTGGTAAGCTGTAGTAGGTACTTAAGGCACAATATCAGAACAGGGCACACAGGTCATGGCTCAGGGCCAGTGGTTTGTGGTGCTGGGATTTCCGGAGCCAGACATGGTGTCTTTGTATTTAATAGCCCCTGGTGAATTTTGCTTCCAGGAATTTACCTAGCTAATTCTAAATCTCTTTGTATCCACGGTTTCCTGTGGCAAGTAGTTTCACAGTTTAGCAACATAAATTGTTTAGTGTTGCCCATTTTTTCATGCCCTGAAGCTGGGTGAGTGTTCTCTGTTGGATGCCACTCAAGATCAGCCCTGGATCCAGCTCACACATGAGAAATGGATGGATGGGTGGATGGAGTCTGAAACAATGTGTCTGTTGTCATCAGGTGTGCAGTTATCAGTGGGCCACAGGCATGGGGTGTTTTAGGAGCCAAGACACAACTCCTCTCCTGCCTGGTTGTTAACAGGTCACATTATGTCTGTGTTATGGACATAGCAAGTTTTTGAGCATGAATGGGAACAGAAGAAGTGATTTGTATGCACAGACTTGGAAGCCAGACCTTAAAGTGGGAAATCCTACAGGGAGAAAGGACACGGCACCCATTGCTGCAACCCCTTAGAGGACTGATTTCTCTGTGGAGGTCAGTGAGACTGACCTGGCAGACATGGTTGTCCCTTTCATCTGAGAACTGACGGCTGTCGGGCTCAAGCCCACCAAGTAGCTGGGCCTTGGCAATGTAGAATAGCTGTGTTTAAATTAGGTCACTCAAGAAGTTCAGCCTGTCAAAGCCACCTTCATCATTTCTTTCCTTATCAGGAATAGTAGTTGATGGGAATTGTTCAGAAAGCTATGGCTCAGGCATAGAAGTTATTCTCAAATCCACATATGGCAAATGCATCACACTGCTTTATTTCCCCACCAACACGAGGGATGCAGCAGAAGTGGGAATGTTTTCTAGTCCAATTTCCAGAATTCTCAGCTCCCACTTAGACAACAAAGTCATTGGCAAGATGTGGGGAAGAGCCAGTCAAAGGGATGGTGCTGAGCAATTGTATGTCACTCCTGCCTCAAATGAGAAATTAAAGCCTTCTCAGCAGACGGGCATCCTTATCCAAGGGCTATTTATGGATCTAGAGACTGTTTAAAAGCTTCATGGTTGACCTCAGGCACATGCTGGATGGTCAGCACATTTTTTTGGGAGCAATTCAACATTTCTTGTGACATTTTTGTTCACCTGACACATGTGCTCTAAAACAGTGAAAGATGAGAAAATAATATGGGCTTGATAAATGACCGAAAGAAAGTTTCCGATCTGTAGTGGTTCCCATTATTCGTCTTATTTTTGGCATCAGCAAAGTTACTGCAATCTCCACCCTGCCCCCCTTCCCAGGCTCTATTCCCTGTTAAGGATTTTTTTTCCCTGTCAAATTCACAGAAGTGGCACCTGGGAGCATTTTGGCCAAGGGGAAATTGACTGAGCAAAGTTGTCTCTTTTCAAATACATTTTCTTAAGGGACTGGAATAAATGAGAATCATAGTCATAACATGGCTAAACAGTCTTTGTTTAACTTAATGCAATATAATAACCTAAGTGTTGCAACACAGCTCCTTGCTGTGACATCCTTTTTCCATTTACTTAATTTTCACCCCAAACACACGCTGTTAATAAGCTGCTGAGAAAATACAGCTCTTGTGACAAAATCCAGAAACTGAGCCCCTGTATGGTGTGTTAGATACACAACTCTTATTTGGACTGGCAAGTGGCACTGAAATTGGTATTGCAAAATAGATCCATTTTTCTTGCTGCCAAATGTGATGGGCAGATGAAAAGGGAGGGTTGGAGAAGTGGATGGCAATAAGCAGAGAACAAATAAAATAAAATCTGTAACAGAATGTTACATGTGAGTTAGAATAGACATGTGATTGCCAGAAGGGAAATGCAGGATGCGGGGTGCTTTGTCAACAGCCAAAGTTAAAATAAATGTCACACTAGCACTGAAAACTGCAAGATTAAACTCCTCCTGGTGATTTATAATTTAAGAGAGAAAAAGGCAGACAGACACCCAGTGACTGGGCTCGAAAGAAAAACTCCTATTGACTTCAGTGGGTTTTGGAGCAGGTCCAGCACAGTAAAGGTTTAGATCTGATCTCTGGAGTCAAAGAGTGTTTGGCCAGTGATCTTAATCAACAGAATCAGGCTCTTAATCACAGTTTGGTTTACATTTGCTGCTTTTTTACTTGCTTTGTAGCAAATCTGGAAGTCATACTTGTTTTTTAGGGGCTAAGTGAAAGTAAATAAAGACTGCTATAAAATTTGTGACATCTTTAAATTAAAGCACGGTTTCATTAAGGAATATGACTAACCCTTTCCCTTTCATTTTACTAAACCAGCCCAATGCTTTAGAAAAGCCTGAAATAAACCCTGGTTTTGTACAAACAACAATATTTTGAACGTTTCATTAATTGTCCTGAAGATTGTTGGGGAAAGGAAGTTTTCCCTAAAAGAAAATGCAAAAGCTTGTCTTATTTAGTGAAAACTGCAAAATGCTAGATATAGTATAATTTATAAAAAGTAATTTATACAAAAATGGTATGGCACCACGTGGAAAATAGGAAATAAGATACAAAGACACTGGTTCCCCGATCTACGTTCTTCCCACAGGTACACTATGCTGTGACTTTTTCACCAGGGATTTCCACACTTCAGTTGAAGAGTGCATTTGCCGGGCATGGAATACTGAGGTCCAACATGGAAAAGAAGCAGCAGAATGAAGGACAAAAAAAATTCAACTTTGGCCACTCAAATATTTTCTAAGAGTCTCAAGCATGTTTTGAAGAACAAGATCAGAGTTTGTGGAAGAAGTCTTCAGCACATTGTCTTCTTTGTAGAAAATGAAATTTCGTACAGAGGTGTCCACTTCTGTAGGAGTGGGTGGTTCATAAGCATACAGAAAAGAAAACAAATAAATACTCTTGAGGCTTTCCACATACTGGAAGTGGCTGTGCAGGGGCTCTGTTAGCCCTGGACAACTTGACATTGGCATTCAAGGCAAAGAAAAGATTGCCTGTTTGACATGCTTCCTTCGGGAACACCGCTAGTGAGAGGACCAGAGGGAGCCAAGACTGCAGCATTACCAAGTGATCTGCCAGGGATGGGGAATTCAAACATATTGTGTTTGGTTATTGATGGTTTTACTCATTTATTTATTGGAAGAGTATGTTTTCCTTTCGGTCAAACACTCTGAAAGCTGGAGACACCCAAGTTATGTTTAAATAACAAGCAGATTTCAAACCTCAGAAGCCTCTGATTTATCAAAAGAAGAAACATTTTGTGTGATAACAAAATTACTTTTCTGTGCCCTGATTGTAGTTTTCTGCAGAATCTCTTGCCTATATCTGCTAAAACCAAATAAAATGGATGATTAAAAGTTTCCAGTGTTTCAGAAGTTATGTCAGGCTTTGTCAAAGAGCTCGGGAAGTTCAAAGGGCTGTCTGAAGGGATTACAGCTCTTTCTTGCTAACAAGATCCTCTGCATACAGACCTAGCTCAACAAAGCAGAATCAGAGTCATGGTTTTGTGAGCAGAGTACTTTCTAAGAATCAGGAGAAAATCCTTCTCCATGCCATGCTCCTTCAGGGTTCTTCCCCTTGCATACAACTATAGGCAATTCTGGAGCAGAAATCTCTGGCGGACAAGACCCAATGCATGTCACAGGTATTGCTCCGGTCCAGAGACCGTGGCTGTGATCGTCCAGGAGAGGAATTACTAACTCGGTGGGATAGCTGGAAATCACATAGCTGAGATGGAAAGATATCTTGACACCAGCACTAGGAAAAGACAGAAAAGCTAAAGACATAAAAGAAGGCAAAAGGTATTCCCTTCAGTTGGGGGAAGAAAAAAAAAGTTCTTACAGCAGTTGCTGTAATGCATAAACGCTACAAAAAACCTGAAAATATCTCTGCTTTGAAGAATGGAGACATCTTTATCATTCAAAGGGATTTCTTGCTGCTCGACATGAGAAGTCAGCACAGCTGCAAGGCCTTTGGTTAGAAGGACAAAAATACTTAGAGAGTATGGGCAAGTTTGACCCTATAAGCTACAAGTGGAGACAAACATGAATCACATGGACAAATAAAAACTCCAAGGAGCAATATCCAGAAGAGTACTGATGTCTGTCTCTGTCAGACTGGGATTAGATCACTCATTAATTGTGATTTTTGTTTGACATTAAAAATGCCTTTGGAACAGGTTTTGTGTAACAGCAGCATTGCTGGAAGGAAAAGGTCCTGAAAAATGTCTTCATACTTTTCTATATAAGTGTATAAATATTAAACTGCCTTCCTTTCAGACATGCCACTGAACTCTGTGCTTGTTTGGATGTGGAACCTGGAAATTTCTCAAAAGTTTTGCCTAATTCATGAGTTAAAGCCCAAACTGAAATGCCATGTTACAACTTGTAGAAATGTTAGACAAATATAATGACCATATTTTCCAGTTACCTAATACCCACTCAAAATATAAAAACCCAAAAGAACGGAATTGTTTTCATTGCTGTTAACCAGACAATATCACTCCAACTAAATATAGTATGTGATGAAACCAATTTAAATATTGTCCAAGTATTTAACACTGTAAATATTAGACTTAACACTCCATAAAAACAGGCTTTGATGATGTAGGCTGACAAAAGGAGACTAGTTAATTGCAGATTACATCATGGCTAGGACAGCATCACTGCTAGGACAGCCATGATAAACGCGAGGTGCCAAGTAAATCTAATAAAACAAAAATAGTCTCTGTTCAGTGTTCACCTTTATCAGTTTTGGTAACCTTTCTTAGCAAGGATGGGGGGAAAATTTTGTCCTAGGTAAAGGAGTATCTGGAGTTCAATGTGCTTGTGAAGCTTGTATTTAGGGCTTGATTCATAAAAACATCCAAACTTGCATTTGACTTCTGGGATGTGTTTTTGTCCCTTCCACTGCAATGGGACTCATACGTACTTTGGACATTTTCCTATGGTGGGAAGCTTTGGTCCGAAGTCTGTTAAATCTACTGTAGGTTTCAAGAGGGATAACCTGTTGTTGTAAAATACGGCACAGCTCCGTCAGAGTTGAGGAAACAAAAGTTTAAAGCTTTTGGTTATCAATAACTTTAAAGAATTTCTTAAACTTCTGAGCTCAGAGAGTTATGTTGAATATGGGGTCAATTCCCTGGCATTACCGGCCTGATTTTCTTCTTGTAGCAACTTGTGTCCTTGTGTGTCAATCAATTTGAGTTAACTGCCAGATACCTGCCCTGATATCAGCATAAGGAGGGATTCTACCCTTTCCCTTAAGAAGGACTGTTCCGTGATACCAGGATGCCCTCAAAGCCTGGAGGTGGGATGTTTCTACACGAGGTTAACTTCAGGTTCATATTAATAGGAGATTCAGCTTCCAGGGGAACCCTGGCCCCTCACTTGAACTTCCATCATCCTCTCCCCTCCTCTGGGGGAACCCAAATGTGCCATACAGAGGCCTACACTGGCACTTGCCCAGGATAACAAAAGTGCAGTTTAATGGGCTACAAAAGGTGCATGATTTCCCTGAAAGGGCAGTGAACAACTCTGTGTAAGCTCCGAGCTTCTGTGGCAGTGAGCTGTCAAAGTACCTTGTGGGGGACCTCATTTAATGTGGAAATCACTGAAGGTGCTTCTGGTGGCTGATGCTACCAACAGGTGGTCACCACCATATTTTAGACATAAAGGTTATGTATCTCCCAGAATGCTGTTTTCCTCTCTTATTTCATGGATCTTTTTTTTTCTCCTTCTGTTCTACATAAGCTGAGTTCCCACACTTTCTACAACATCATTCAGTGCCCAGAAAAACACCTAGAAAGTGATGCTGGAAAGAGCCTCAGGATAACAAAAGGACTGGTCCCAAAGCGGATTGTGAGGCCTGTTAACATGTCAGAGTAAAATCAAAATAGTGATATTGTATAGAATAAATGAGTCCAGCTGTCAATGTTGACACTCCTGAGCCACGAAGGGAGAAAAGTGATATAACTTAGGATAACTCTGGTTTGCACAGGCGCAGCTTCACTGCCTGACTTTGTACTTGCATGCACACAGGGATGGTTACCTGCAGAGATGCCGTGGTTTAGGTAAGTTCACCTTGAGCTGATGGTCAGCATTACTTCAGCAGGAAAGCCAGTTACTGGAATCTGCAGCAGAGGTAAAAGCAGTCTTGTATATGTGAGCATGTCTTTGCTTCTCCTCCATGTCAGGTGATTACTTTCCTCTGTTTTGAGGGATCACCCACAGCCATGGTCCACTTCTGTAACTGGCTGAAGAGGAGTGTGTAGCACGGAGTGCAGCAGCAAGACAGATCTTCCACAGGCCAGGAGCACACTGGTCACAAGTGCAGTCTGGAATGGGATGCAGGCACCCCTCCAGCTTCCCTTGGTTCCACCGTATTGTCTTTCTTAATTAACCCTGCACCATGTCATTGACCCAAAGACATGGCAACAGCACTGTTGAGAACTTCAGGGATTAAGACATTTGAGTTATAATACCTCAGCCATGAGATCATAACTGCCCTTGTGCTCTATTTTGTTATGCTGGGTTGATAATGGAGGCTGATAAAACTCCCACTTTCTCTCTGTATTCAAGTGAGCTAATGTGTCTGGGCTCGTGAGATCCCGACAGGCGGAGAAAGCTGCAGCACAAAGTCCCCAATCTCGGATGTAATCAAATAATGAGGCTGTTTGAGGACATTACTTGTTAACATATTAGCAGGTACCAGGGGTAAGTGAGTGTTTATTTAGTCCTGGTGTAAAAGCATGTCTAAAATGATTTATGCTGGAAGCTGTTTCACAGCAAACAGGCTGCTTTCATGAAAGCGGGTCAATCACCATCTCCCGTCTGCCCTCATAAATCATATTCAGGTGCTAATGTAACCAAAAGGTTTATATAATCTGCACAATCAGCATGGAGGTCTGGGTGGATACAGTAATAGCCTGCCTGCATAAATGCCTTCAGCGGCTAAAGGCTGATACTTGAGGGGAGTCAAATGATTGATTTAAAGAAGAAAGAAAAGAAATAAACTGCCATGACAAGTAACAAAGTGTATGTACAGTTTTCCAGCCACATTTTACACACACAGGAGTAACTTGCCACTGTGGAGATCGCTGCTGGGACTGTTTCTGCATCAGGATAACTTCCATACGTATTCTCTAACAGAAAGTACACTGTGATTTTAATGTAACAATGACAGATACCAGAAGCAGAACACTGTAAACTGGGATTGGCTTTCTATGTTCCCCAAATTCCTCCAGTTAAAGGTTAGTTTTACATTATTGAACTCTTTTTCCTGCTGGCAAAGGACTCCTTTGAGAGATGACACAGGCCTAGAAGGACCTCCTGGACCTACATCCAAAACATAACTTTATTAAGTTCTGCCTTGAAACTTGCCACAGATCTTTTTTGTCTCCTCTTTACTTTTTTGTCCTCCCTCTTGCTGTAGAGTTTTATAAGACTGCATTTCCCTTCTTCCCAGGAAGTTCAGCTTGAATTTATTCATGGCCAGTTTGTATTGACAGCCAAATTTTATCCTGTTCTTCATGTCGAATTTCCTATTGTCCTTTAGTTTAAATAGCTTTTCTCTCCCACATATATTTACCACTGGATATGTTTCTACCTTGGGTCTTCATGAGGTCTTAGACCACACAACACATAACCCCATAGGATGTTCCACTTCCTTCAGACAAAAAAATTATTTTAGTTCACATCAGTCAATAGTATCTTCTCTCAAACTCCAGTGATTCACATCAAAAAAGAGAACCTATTTGTCACATAAACCAGTTTGGATGAGTCTTACAATGGCACATAACACAGGGCAGCACCAGTAGCACACAACTACTTGCAAAGCTGCAGCCCTCTCTTTTGCTAACAAATCAATTTCACTAGGACTGCTAGTGCTGAAAAGAAGGTTCCAAAATATTTTACCATAATATTTTGATTTAGGAACAATGTTTTCTGAATTCAAGTGACAAACTTATTTTTTTCTGGGAAGTGGCATCATATTACTTGTTTGATGAAAGTGTCTGGAGTCTTATTGATGGACCATGAAGCCCGGACTGGAGGTAATGACTGTGCTGCTATGAATTCAATAGTTAATTGCCCTTCATTACTTGCTTCTTATGAGTCATATTATACCATTATGAAGTCAGAAAGCATTAGGAATTGAATAAGGACACAGAGAGGGATACTGAGCAAAATAAATAACCAGTCATGTGCAAAGATCAGTGAATATTTGGTATGAGCAGATTGAAGCTAACAAATAATGTCAAAAATTAGTATTTGGTGACTAGATGTGAGTAAGAAAGGAATATGTGGGAGCATTCAATAATAAACAAGTATTTCTGTGAGTGGCAAAGCTAATGAAGATGCCCTCTGTGGTATTGTGGGTTTTTTTCAATTCCTCTCCCAGAGTTTTTGTTCTTGGTAATAACCTGCTACTAGGCTATGGACAGCCAATTTTTTGCATATGCTGAACTACTTAGAAAATCAAACTAAAAAGGATGAAGTAAATCCAAACTGTAAAACAGCTCACAGGGACTCAAGAAGGTTGAGTTTGTTTGGTGTGCATCACAGATAAGCAAGGCTGCATCTGGAAGGTGTGCAGTAGTTCAAGTTACTAAACACTGAATGTTTGTGACAATTCCTGTGTTGTGTCCATTTTGCTAATCTGTGGCAGACCAAAGGCATCCTTTACAGCAAGCAGAGGTTTGCTAAGAAAGCTGATTTGTGAAGAGCAAGGGCCCAGTGAGTCTAGGAAAACCCCGGTCTGTGGATTAGGTGCATAAATGAGATGTCCTTTCTTTATTGGGAAAACTAATTTCAGGATGTTCCTAGGAATAAACACTTTCAAATGTTCTACTAAATGACTATAAAATGTTTAGACAGTGACTTCTTTCTTCTACAAGAAAGTAGCGGCATAAGTCCTCCTTGGTTTTGTTTACATATTTATTTTTGGCACTCTAGAGACTTGGATGGCAACCATGATCAGAACTTGTGTCACCTTGTATTTTTCATGGTTTATTTCCTTCCTGTTAATATGTTGAATTAATTGGGGTAATGTGACAGGGGACATTGAAAAATAGGGTTGTCTAAAATATTCTTCTCAAGTCTCTTTGATTTGCATATTAATTAGGGCGTGAACTTGGTTGGGTGTTGGTTTGGATATTTGGCTATTGTCAGATCCAACTGCTCTGTTCTCCTCCAGAGACTTGCTGCATGATGCTGGGCAAGCCTCCTTACCCTTCCAGTCTGCTCTGTTTAGCTTGAAGTTCTTTGGCACTGAAGTTTCAGTCTGGCTGTAGGCATGGCTAACACTCAGCATGGGAGTGGGGGGCCCTCAAACTACACAATTCTAGTACAAAAAGCCCAAATTTACAGTAAGACTGTTTATTGCACATAATGGACCAGCTAACTGTGTCATTCTTGTTCTGAGAATCTCATTTAGGCATCAAAGCTATCACCACAGGATGTAAATAGTCTTTCAAAAATTCAGTAAAGATGACACATATGAGCTGGTTTTTAATTCCTTTAATCCAAGTCATGCACATATTGTGGCTTTTTTCTGTGACTATTTATTTCAGTTTTCTTCCTTTCCCCAAGAAACATTTATTGACTTCAGTCATTTGTCATTTAGACAAGCAATTTGATCTTGAATTCTGACTTAGAAATCAATATAAGACATAATTAATATACCTATTGCCAGGTCTAACCTGATTGTCCAGCCAGCAACATACATAAAACTGGCTTTTGGTATAACCATTAAAATGTGCAATTAATATTCAGGCCAATGGGAATCACTTATTATTTTTCTGTCCTAGAAAGGAAAATAATTAATACAGAACAGCATAAAAAATGAAACTCCCTTAGAAGTGTTTTAAATGCTGTTTTTCATAAACAGAATAAAAATGGGTATAATTGCCATATTGCTCTTAAGACACTGTTGTTGTGAGGTACAATACTGTGTTATCTGCACAAAAAGAGAAGAGACTAAAAGTAGGCATACAAAAAGATAAGAGAGTAAAAGTAGGTATCAAATTTCCAAGGCTTGTTTAGGTCAATAGCCAATCAATAGCCAAACTGACTGGATTAGACATTATGTACCTTGGGATGCATAATCAGAGTGGAAAGCAAGTTGTTCTGCCTCCTGTGCCACATTTGCCTGCTTAAGTGTGGACTAAGGAGAGAACTTTACTACAGGAGAAACCATCCTTATTAAAGTCCAAGTGATCCTGCGGTCCAAGCCACCATACAAAGCCCAAGCAGGAGGCTCTTGCTGCCACGGAGAATGTCCAAACAGAATACATGAAAGAAGACAAATACCAAGGATTTTCAAAGCAGAGAGTGATCCAGAGCCATGTGCTAACCCAACACTGCTGCTCTCCATTTCCTGCCCAAGGACCCTAGATTGGGCTTCTCCCACCCCAGTCAGCCTGAATCGCCTGTTGCTGAGCTGAGTTTCACAGCTGTGCTAACTATGATGCCTGTGGTATAACTCTCTCTCTCTCATTATGGGACAGCTCATGGCAGGATTCCTCTAATCTAATTGTAGTCATGTCAAAGGTTGGTTTCTGGACTATGCCATTTATGGAGAATCCCACTGCAGGAACACAGTGTGATGGGCATCTTCAGTTCATCTATCATGTCCAAGATAGCTGAGATGAATGAAAGAGACATTGTGCGATGACTTTAAATGAGATACCTGTTGTTTAAAATACCAAAGTTAAGGAAACAAATTTCACCCTTTCGTTGCAGAATTAAAGATCAAATTACCTGACTCCTAAAACAGACCCACTGAATAACCCTGCTGCCTGAACCTCTGTGACAGCTGTTCCTCAAGGTCATAGGATGAATGCAGGGTAATGTTTAACATAGCTGGGAAGAGAAAACAGAAGGATGTGGCGCTGGGAAAGGCAGACACATTATCTCTATGGTATCATGACATAGGGTTGCAGGGACCGTAGGGCACATCCTCCATGCCCTGGGAAAAGTCCCAGGTAAAGGTCAGGAACAATAGCAGCAAATGCTCATTCATTTCCTCACCACAGTTTAGTTACTGCCCATGTGTGACAAAAACATTGCTGAGTGGCCAGCCAGGCAGCAGTCACAAGTTTTTTCAATCTATAATAGCATTCATCCATTAACTATAAATAATCTATATTTGTTTGAGGGGTCCCTAATAAAGCCATGTGTATACTGCACAGAGCATTAGACTATCAAGGTATAAACTATTTAAAGCAGCCAGTGTTTGAATTGTCATTTTTTAAGTTTAACATTATGTTGTTTCTATATCTAAAGCCTCCTTCCCAATGCAGCAAAAATGCAAAACACATTGAGAGAAAATGTAAAACATACTAACTCGATTATTACGAGTGCTCTGGATTGTGTCACAATTCACTATTAATTTAGACCACATTCCAGTGGCTTCTCCCTTCCCTCTGCGTTCTGGACCAATCTGTCACAGAATTACACCAATGATTAAATAAAAAATGTATATGTGCATATATGTATTTTAAAGTCTGCAGCTTGGAGGAAATGTTTTGGATATGCAGTTTAGGGAGTGTTGTTTTCCATTAGTAACTTGAAACGATGGGCTGATTTTGAAGGCCATTTGCATAATGGATTTCTTCTGTGCATTGGGCACATCCACACAGTTAATTCTGTGAATACCATCATGGGCTTCATGGTGAGGTTTGTCTCAGCTCCGCCCACCCATGACGGAGACCCAAATGATGGTTAAATCCCCTCATTGAGAAAGTGTTGCAGCCAGAACCAATTTCTGCTTTGGGAAAAGAAATGGCCTTGTGGTTACAGCTCCAGAATATGGCTCAGCAAAACTGGGTTGTGTTTCTGCCTCTTTTATAGACTTCCTGTGTGACCTTGGGTAAATCACTTATTCTTTTCCACCTGTAAAGTGAACAAAATGAATTTTCCTATTTTCTCATCTTCAGAACGTAAGTGCTCTGGGATAAGGGTAATCTTAGCTGGTGTTATGACAGTACTAGGCACAATGGGATCCTTGTCTTAATATAACTATTGTGAACGTAGTATTTATTTAGGGCATTTTGACATCACTTGTGCGAAGCAGCTTTTGTAAGGTAATGGAAATAATGTATATAATCAGACTTTTCAGAGGGGTGTTTTTTAGGGGAATTTTGTCTATTTTCTGGCCGCATAGTGTGCAATCAGTATGGCAGGCATGTAGTAAAGAAGCAACAACTATTCCTAGTCATCTCTGTTGCGCTTTCACAGAGCTGAAAAGCCAAGCTTCAGAGCACCTTTTAGAAGTCTCACAGAAGGATTTCATCTCCCAGTAGAAAATTGCTCAGCGTTTTCCCTACACAGCAACAAAAGGACATGGTTTATCTCCACCAGAACAGTGGGCAGATCATTCTTGATCTGTGAGGTTTTGATGTACTTGCTTTTTGTGCTCGGTGGTGGTCGTAAATTTTGGGCAAGGAATTTGGGATCCAATTTGTTTGTAGCTGAACAGCACAGCTGCAGTATGTCTATCCAGTTTGTACCCAGAGGGGACCATAAAAGCCCAACTGAGCACTCCCACTCTGAGTTTCTTGCTTATGGGAGAAGAGCACGTCTCTCAGGGAGGACAACAGCTCTTCAAGTCACTGTCAGTGCATGGGACAATAGTTTGAGGGATTAAGTGAGAGACAAAAAGAAGAACTTTGATCTGTGCTAGGCAAATCCCTTAGGTACATCTCCTGAATAGCAGAGGTTTCCAAAGGCTGCCTGGAGTGGTGCAACTGCTGAGTCCTGACCCCGGGGGGAGCAAAATTTAGCAAATACGAGGATGAGACTGGGAAAAATTCTTCCCTTGCTGAGCAGTTCTGCTTTAAAAGTGACCTGTTCTTTCTCCAGAGACGCAGGCCTTTTGTGTGCTGCTGCTCAGCTGCTCCTCTGAGGGATAAAACCAGATTATGCAGGGTTTGCTCTGGAAAGACTGGAGTTGGGTTCCAGTTTGATAATGCAAAGTTATTAGCTATGGCTTCAGTGTATCCTTGTTACTTTCTGCCCTTTGTTGTGGTGTCCAAGTGAGGAGACTTATCGCCTTATGCTTCTGCCACAGCCTACAGCCCAGCCGAGTCCCTCCTGGAGGACTCTGTCAACCCCACTGATCTTTTCCACTGGCTGGAGACAGAGCCTAAATGCAGGTGTTTCAGTGAAATTTATACAATCCAGATGTAAATCCAGTGGCAAGTCCCTCAGGATTAGACATGTCTGGAAATGAACATTATTGGGCTGATAAGATTTCTGAGCATTTTTTCCACAGGAAACCCACTGATTTTCATCTCCAGATTTGGCATGAGAGCTCCCTAAGGCTCCTGGAGGGTCATACCTTGGATTGTCTGTGACACGATAGGAACAGGAGAGCTCAAGCTGACGTGAAGAGCCAGGCTGGGATGGCAGTTAGAAAAACACTCTATTCTTTACTGCCGGCTTTGAAAATGTGTTCAGGAAAGGATTACAATGTCAAGATTGCAATACTGGTTGCATAAGAATCACTGTTTGGAGGCAATGGTTTTTTGGAGAAAAAGCTGAGAGAAGAGGCCATTCACTTCATTCCTGCAGATACACCAAATAAAAAGGGATCAGCTAAACCACAGAAAAGCCCCTTTTTGCTTTTGTAACTATTCATTTTTTCCATCAGACCTCAGACCATGGAGCTAAAATTCAGTAATGAAAGCCTTCCTTGCAGCCTATGGCTTTGCAGGGCCCTAGACCAGAATGAGATTGAAGTGGAATGGAGTCGATCCCCAACTCTCCCAAACTGCAGCAGGATGTACGATGGTCCGAGCTTCAGCCTTCACACAGAAGAAACTGCTGCAGTGGGATTGATTTCCAGGTGGATGTTTCTCACCTCTCAGTTATTGAGAGCCTGAGAGGAAACAGAGAAATGTTACCAATTCCCTCTGCTCCAGACCATCAGTCTTTCTCTCCTGGCATACCTGGCAACTCAAAAATGTTCAAGTAGCAGTTGCTTTTTGATTTCTTCTCTTATATCTAATCCACTGTTTCATGAAATGGTTTGTTAATGCTTTAAGGACATCCTAGCAAGGGGAGTGTGGTTTTCCTTCCAGCCAGCAGGTAGAGCCAGCAAGCCTTGCATTGTGTCACAGGTTAATGGCAATTTCACAGAAACTTGGATAAACAGATCACTTCCTCTCTCCCTTCCTCCCCCAGAGAAAGCACCGAGTCTAACAGTAATCCTAAAAACCTGTGCAGGGAATGAAACATTTCACAGTTGGAAAATACTTGCACAGGTGACTTTCTGTAATGAAGATTTCAGCATTTGCTCAAGTGACTGCACAAGTAAGACCAGGGAATGGGAATCTCATTCGATGCAAACCAGCACCCAAACTGTGTTTGCTCTGTATTTGGGTTTGGCTTTTTTTAGGAAAGCAGAAAAGAAAATAAATAACACTTTGCTGCTTTCCACAGGCCTGTTCCATACACTGCCAGGGATGGTGGGTCCAGGCAAATCTGGGCATGTTTGAAGCCACACTGCACTTCTTCCTTCTTCTCCACTGCAATCATGATTTTGAGTCATTATCTTCTTTCTTTAGGATTTGAAAGTGAAATCAAGGTGATGTGTCCCAGAATCTCTGTTGGTTCAGGAGCTGCACACCATGGGCAGCAGAGCTTCACACTGGCTGCCACCTGTGTGCTTCAGTTCCCATAAAAACTCACCTGCCTGTCTCACAGTCACTGAAATGGCCTTAAACAATGTGTTTTACAAAAAGCTACACTTCAGCTTTTATTACACACTGTCATACCTTAGACAAAACCTAAATAATTCTAATGGCAATAGTTGAATATAAAGAAAATATAATTTCTCATGATAGCATGTGTACACAAACAACTTTGTTCATATTTGTGAATCCTTAGACTGTTCTCTTTCAGCCTGTGATTACTTTTCATTATTTCATTTTAATATAATTAATGACCACAGGTTTAATTTCTCATTTCAAAAACATAACTGACATTATGCTCAAGCTGTACTTTTTATACGAAACTTGTAGTTACCCTTTTTCCCCCAGTGTTTTTAAAAACCTTTTGAATTGCTCTCCAGTCCAACTTCTAAGCTTTCCCAGCACAGTCATTTACCTCTGATAGGCACCATTTTTCAGAAAGAGGTCAAGGATGGTGAAAGTTGCTATCACATCACAAGAGTTGATAGTGCTACTTTCCCCTCAATGCTTTCTTTTGCTTGCCTTGCAAGGCCTCTTTCAGTTCCCTTGACCCCTCTGCCCTGCTGCTTTCTACTGATACAAGAGAATTAATAATAGAGCTCCGGTTTTCACCAGAGCTGCACAACCACTGGGATATGGCAGTAAAACACACAAGCAAACGCTCACAACAGCTAACCCCTCCACCTCCCGAAATCCATTTTCCTTGATGCCTTTGATCTGGGGCAGGTGGGAAAGAAAGCAAAAGGCCTCTGGGAGAATTATGACCACAGTGCCTTCCTAGGTGGCACAGCCGCTGCCTTGAGACTCGCTGTGCCATTAATGGCTCCTTTGTGCCAGTGTGTACCAGACCACCAAGGCATTTACCCAAAAGCTGTGTGTAGAATAAAAGTAACATTTTGCTGCTTCTTTCTGAAGGTCAGATTCATTTCAGTCACACAGCAGTCGGGTAATGGGACAGCATTAGTTTTCTCCTCTGTTCTGTGGGAACAGCCGTGACTCCTCACACAGGCATGCTTCTCCCTCCTCACTCACAACCCCCTCCCAATTTTCTTAAACCACTTGCTAAACCCTTTGTTATTCACCTTCCAAAATTCACTTGCAAAGAGAAATCTCTTTGCACAATGTCATTGTGGCCTCAAAAGCCAGCACTGAATGAACACCCAGCTCCATTTATGGACGTTTTCTGCTATTGCAGTTGTTTCTTGCCAGGATGGCCAAAGTTCTGGTAAGTCATCCCATAATTTGCAGGTATTCCATCCTGGAAGGGTGATATGGCTAGCCCTTCATCAGGTGTGTGCAGAAATGGTCAAAGAACCATGGAAGTTCCTTCCTAATATTGTGAAGAATGTTAAAGGGCAGAAGACTTCAAAAGTGGTGGTTTGCATCTAATGGACAAAAGTAAGAAATGAGTAGGTTGTACAAACTACTGCGCGCTCTGCCCTATCAGTGGTGTCAGGTATGAGGAAACTCTAATTGTAGCTGAGCAAAGGAAAACCAGATTCTTCTACAGAAATGACCTCCCTCTGCTTCTCCGTTCCACTTGCCCTCTCATGCTGCTCCTGCCACCTCCCGTCCTCCCCCTGGTCCTGACACTCATCCACAGGCCACTGTGATGCAGTTGTGTCTGTTCCATGGAAGAGTGTGGCACCAGTTGTGCAGGACAAGTTTAAGAATGCTTTCAAACTACATGGAGGGTGTCCCAGGGCAGATGCCTGCTGAGTGTGCCTCAAGCACTGCAAGAGCTGTTTTAAACCAAAGGCAGAAATGTGACTATCGAGTTAATCTGCCCCTTATCCAGATGCCTTGCTTTGAGGAAAACACAGGTGCATTTTTCCCCATTTTCCCCGAGTCTCTGAGAAACCCTTTACAGTGAAGGCTGCTGACACAAGTGCTGAAGTGCTGGGTGTCCCAGGCAGTGTTTGAGTGGAATTTCGATTTACAGTCACAGTGGCTTTGGAAAAGCCATTGGATTTTTGAAACAAAAGAAAGAAACAGAAAAGAAAAACACCAAGGGCTGGTGATGTATCTCTGTGTGATCTCTTGTGACAAATTCCCAGTAGGGCCAGAGAATATAATTCAGGCTGAATAGAAAAAAATATGCTTGAACCCATGATCGTTAGGCTGGTTTGACTTCTCAGATCTCCTGCATCTGTGAGGGAAGTACTGAAATCGGAAATTGAGAGTGATTCCTTTCCCCAACTACCATTCTTAAACAGCACTGCTCTGTTGTGGAACCCCCTGAAGACATTAAAATGTCTTTCCCTTCCTGTAAGAAAAGAATTTCTTTTCCTTCTCTTCAGACATTAATTACAGGGTCACTGACTTTGGCAGATTACTTGCTAAATTGAGTTGCATCAGGATATCCTATATTTTATTGTGATGACCACCCAACTTGACAGCCACTTGGGCTTGACCTATGATTTTTCCTATAGTGAAATCATGACTCTTTAAAGGGAGAGAATTAATGGCTGCTCTAAAGTGATCTAAGATCACTGAAGAAAGCCAAAAGTACTCACCTTTCCCCAGCTCCTGTCCATATGGACGAGCTCCTCCTTTTGTCTTGGCATCAGCAATCACAGAGCTGCATGGGGAGTTCGATCTGTTTGTTGATCTCTCTAAAAAAAAAAAAATACAAAAAATTATTTAAAAACTGCAAATTTCTTCTTGTTAGAGTGGCTGAAAGCTGTGTCAAAGAAGAGGCCTGAGTCTTCCATAACTGTGGTTGTCACCATAAGAAGGTCACAGGAGTAAATGCCTGGCATCAGCAAGGTCCTGGCGAACGGGAGAACCAGTATTTCCTCATGGGCCCCAGGAATGGACCATGGGAAAGCACTGGAGAGCTGTGATCCTCAGCTCAGGTCAGTATCTGCATTGTACAGGACTACCAAACCAAGGAATGGCATGCATCACCAACCCACGTGATCCAGGTAGGAACTCCAAAGGAGCAGCAGAAGGAGCTCAGATTTGTCTCATTAGAACAGCAGTTTGTTTGTGTGGAAGAACACACAGAAGCTGGCCCCTGGTTCCCATAAGTCTCTTTCTCATCCCTTGTTTTCACCTTTTGGTCTCTGGTTTTATGTGACACAGTTGCAGAGCCATACCCTGGATTGCCATAACCCCTCACTCTTCCATTGAATCTTTCAAGTACATCCCATTATCAAACTGAAACAAGCTCTTTGGCATTTGAAAATTGAGATATTTTTGTAAAAAAAAACCCTGTTCGGCTTGTGTTTTGAAGCTGATGATAGACAATCTCGTCATTTAGTACCTATCACAACAACATGATTTAATACAGAAATTCAGCCTTCCCCAATGCTTAGTGGAAAAAGAAGTGGCAGAGGTTTTAATTGCCCCGCCTGCAGGGAGGGGCTGAAACCCCAGGGCTGGTGGAGACAACCCCTGGCTGCAGTTTCGGATTGGCACAGTGTCCTTGCAGAGTGGTGGGCCTAGTTGAAGCATTCCTTCATCAACAGGTACCATTTATCACCAAGATGTGCCTGGGTTCCAACAGCGACAGAAGGAAAACACTGGCAATGTTTTCATTGAAAGGTACAAAAGATTTGCACTGTAGCTGACAGAGGCCATATGTGACCTGCTTGGCATTCAGTAGGGCTGATAAAGAGCAAAAGGAGTGTCCTGTGAAGGTAAAGCTATACCTCACCTTAATGAACAGCAGCTCGGGGTAGGAGGTAGGGGAGGATGATGAGGTTTCCTCTGACCTGGAGTTCAACTTCTTTGGATACAACCAGGAGTGGCTGAGATAGCAAGGTAGCTCAGCATAAAAGGAGTGAGAAAATGGGGAGACCCTTTTTTTCCTTTCTTAATGGAAAAGCTTGGCCTGGAGCTTTTTACAAGCTGCCAGCAGCAGCAATGATCTGCATGTTAACCACCGGGTTTTGCACGTCACAGCAAAATCCTACCAGGAGAAGCACTGGGATGAGGGCAAAGATGTCCTTGTTCTCACAGGTGGAAGTAATTTGGAAGTGTGGAGGAGCAAAACCCACCCACTCCCCCAGCCAGCCTTGCACATCCATTTTACACACATGTGATCAGCCACGGCAGTGGCCACGAGCAGCATCCCCAAAAACCTTCACACACAAATCAAGGTCCCCCATCCCCTTGGGCTCTGTCAGGAGTCCAGAGAGCTGCATCTCATCTTATATCCAGGACACATGGAAGTGCTAAGGGTCTTTGGGCAGAAATTGAGACTGTTCCTTACAGTAAGGAGGTTGCTCTTCTTTAACCTCAGTCAAGACGACATGCCCACCAGTTCTATTCATCTTATTGCTACTCTTCCCATCTGCCTGCTGCACACAACTGCTGCGTTTTGCCTGACTTTCCTCAGTTACATGTTGACAGAATGTTTCATATTTGGCACCTTTTATTTCATTCTAGTGTTTTCAGCTGCTAATGTGAAATCAATAAAAAAATCTTGCTGATGCAGCATGAGAGACATGGTCTGTACAATCATACGAGGCATAAGTGAAGAAGGAAACAACCTTGACTTTATTTCATGCTGTTGAAAAACACTTGAATAAATCCAAACATTTCCTCAAATCTAAGCTGGAGGTCAGGGATAGAGGAAGAGACTTGAAGTTGCTTCTTTCCCTGTAGACTTGAGATCAGAGTAAACCACAGCTCGCTTGTAACACCAGCCACTGACACAGAGCCAGCTCTGCGTTGGCACTTGGCAATGTTCAATCCAGCCAGACCAGAGGCTGTGATTCCTCTGGCTGAAGGCATTGCAGTGCCAATTCACCTGTCAGTGGCTGGGGCCCTGGTTACAGCAGTGCTGCATGGAAAACACTGCAAATGCTTTATCAATTAGGCACATGAACCACAGAGAGCTGAATGTTCACACAGTTAAAAGGTTAATATAAATAACTATATTTTAAAATGTTATTTATTGTTTCTTCAAGTAGCAGCATTTCACAGCCTTGTGGCTCTGTGGCTGGAAAATGGTTTCACAGAATTTAAGCGGGCACTTGTTTAGGTGTGTGGGGGAAGATGTATGTTACAGCATCCTGACACCCTCGCCTTGTATATCACATATTACTCACCTCACCCCTGCCCTCTGCTCGCCTCCTTCACTGCCCCATCTGTGCAAAGGAGGCTTTGTAGGGCTGGCAGGGTCAGTGATTAATTACTCAAAGACAAACAGAGTTAATATTCTTCCTGGATAGAACTAATTACTCAAGTGTTTGCTTTTATAGACCCCAGATTGATTGTTTCAGGGACAAATCAGTCTAATTGAAAAGACCGTTTGTTTTCAAGAAAGGAAAAATAACATGTTTGTGCTCATGGGTTTGGGGGGGGTGCTTTTTTCCCCTATCCTTTTAAAAAGGGAGGCAGTGAAAGAGTTGGTGCATATTGTTGCACCCTCACTGGACATCACAGCTACCCCTTCAGCTGTGCCCCAGCCATTCCCCAGACCATTTCCCCTTTCACACAAGCTGTTATTTCTCTCACCAGCACCTTGTGGAGGATCCTGGGGTGTGAGGCAGAGGCTATGCACATACCGAAAAGCAATCCCAGCCCAACATGCTCAGGATTCAGCTGAACAAAGGCAGGAAGAGAGAAGGGGCACAACTTGCCCAACAGCACAAGAGTACAGTCACATCTTTTACTTGTGTATTCTCTGAGTCAATTCATGAAGTCTCTCACATCTGGGGAACTGAGAACAACTGACATATCATTTCTGCTCCAATGCACTCAAAACTTTACAGCCTTGCTGCTGCCCGGGTCTGGTGTGTCACCTCCTACTTTTTCCTTTCCATGGCACCTCAGCATCTCAGAGCACTTTAAACTACTTCGTCTTTCCTTGTAGCCCACCCTCTCTGATGTCTTCTTTCACTGATGTCTCCTCTGACCTTTTTCATTTGTATTTGCACCTTTCCAGTAGATTTAAGCACACAGGATTGGGTTCATGGGGCAGCTACAGGACAAGAAAGCTGCCCAGGCGCCGTAACATAAAGTACTGATATAAGACTGAAGCTGAGCAGCTGATCTCCAGCTCCTGATCCTGCTTAGAGTACTGACCTATTCAGCACATGTCTGCATCACTGTCCACATGACCTCTTGGGAGTGGAGGGAAGAAGTTCTTGCTGTGGAGTTGGGCTTGTGAGTGGGCAGGACACTTGCAGGTCATTCGATACAGGTGACTATTATCCAGGCAACTACTGGCCATGATAATAGAGGAGGCAGATGGAATTCTGTGTGCTTTGTCACACGGAGCAGCAGACCACTTCCCATTTTTGGCTTCAAAAATCTCTCGACTGAGATGAACCCCATCAGTCTTCTCCCTGCTGCCTATCACCTGAGTGAGGCTGCAGGACATGAAAGGCACCTTCCATCCTGGCTAAAAGTAATCAATCTTAACTTATCTGTGCTTAGTGGTAACTGAGACAAGGGAAAACCACCTCCCAAGCATGCAGCTGCATAAAGTCTGGGGCACAGAGGGACAGGAGCCATTTCCAAAGGAAGGTGATATAGTACAAGGGCAGGAAGTTGGTCTGAGTGAAGTGGCAGAACAGTCCCAGGAGCTATCAGAGGAGACAGGAGATAAGCACCGGAGACCGCCAGGAGAGAGTTAGTAGCATCATCCTCAGGAATAAAAAGCAGAGGCTTTGCAGGCAGAAGGGGTTTAGCACCATGTGCAAAGAAACCATCTCCTGCTGCTGGTTTTCATCTTCTTGTTTTCAGCTGTGCTTGGGAAAACACAGCAATATGGTCATTCTTAATAAATAAACACACATAGCATCCACTTCTTTGCCAGTGAAAATAACACTGCAGGCATTTTGCTAACTAGTTGGGTCTGAGAGGAACAGAAATATCACAGCTGAATTAAAAAAATAAGTCTGGCCAAATTACTGCCTAGCATTTTTTGTATAAAGAAAAAAGATTTAATGCAAGTTTCTCCATTCTCCACCACCCCCAAAGTCAGGTGAGCATTTTGCATCTTGAAAGAATAAAAACCATAAAGACAACAAACACTTTTTCATGACTAGCCACATCAGGCAATTAGCCAGCCCTTTCATTAGGCCATGACAAAGATGATGGCATGCTGTTGCCTCCCGCACTTTGACTTAGGATGGGAAAGCCCAGCAGCACCTTGTAAATCCCAGCACTGCTGACAGCCAAAATCAGCAGCAGCTCATTCCCCTGGGAAAAAGATTTGTGAGAAAGGTGCTGAGCTTTCCTTACCCATATGCTTTCTGTTCTCACTACATCTATTGCTTCACCTGCTTTCTGTTCATCTCTGTCACAAAACTCATGTGTCAGAGCCCAGAACTGAGAAGGATTTTCCTTTTCCCTTCCTCACTTTCCCCTCCCTCACTTTCCCCTCCCTCAAGAGAAGACACTTGTAAGTGTTTGAGCATTTTCTTACAAAAGGCTTTTCTTCAACTCCTGACCTTCCCTTGCTGTCCCTCCCTTTTGTTCTGGATGAATTATATGGTGTCAAGTGTCCTCAGCATCCATCCCTGCTCCAGTCCAGCACTGCCATGTGCAGGACATGCATGGTGGAGAGAGGAGAGTGCAGAGAGAAAAGGAACTACCGGATATTAAAAATTGCTGACCCCTTACAATCATTAATGCTGAGAGAGGATATATTTTTCATGTGGGAGGGCTGGGCAATTTTCACAAAATTGCTGTGCTGTTTGGTGATCAGGCTGAAATTCAACTGCAATAACATGTTCTCCGGTTTCCTGCCGGAATACCGAGAGGTTTGGAGGTGAAGCCACAAAGGTTGACACCTTTGATCAAACCTTTCTTGCTATCGGCAGGAGTTGTTGCTCTGAATGTGATACACCTCGTTACAAAGATAACAACAATAACTTCCCTCCTTCAGTTTCAGGGCTGATTCCACAGAAAGCACCTGCTGGTAGTGGTGTAAAAGAGAAAGTCTGCAGAGGAACAGCTTCTCCCCAGGTTTAGTGGGAGCAGTCAGTAAAAATTATTTGGGACATTTGCCCTTTCTCTGTTTCTCTCACTGCTATCCTTTCTTATTTCTAGTTGCTAATAATAACCAGTAGCCCGATAAGCAGGAGTTCCTCTCTGTACGTTGCGTCTTTTTTTACGGAGGGGATAAAATGAAGGTCAGGGAAAGGCAGGAGACTTGCCCAGTATCACTCAGTAAAGCAGTGGCTTACAGCCAGTTGTCCTGAGGCCTGATTCAATGACACTGCTCAGAAGAAACGCTACCTGACGATAAATGTTTCTTAAACATGCATACATATATACATGGATGACAAGGGAAAAATTGCACGATATTTGGTAACAGTGTTGCAAATTGGGATGTTCCAAAATGTTTCCCAGAAGCAGACCCAACTTTCACTGTCAAACAGAAAACATGATCAAGCTACATCCTTGTAACCACCTCCCTCTTGCTCTCCTTATTCCTACTACTCCAGTGATCTTATCTCATCATTGAATGTGAAAGGTCAAATCCCAAATCTGAAGAGCTTTCCTAGAGTTTCATGACAAGAGGTCTGTGGAATTAACGTCTGAAAACAGTTTAACTCTACAAAAATCAGGCTAAAATGCTCTGGAATTTACTACATGAATACATAATTTTTACAGGTACTTCTACTTTCTAATTTCCAGAGGAGAGGAGAGGAGGGGAGGGGAGAGGAGAGGAGAAAGCTTGGCTGGTTTAAGTGAAGATGTGCTGGTGTTTAATCCATTGAACAGGCAGACACCTTGCAGGACTCATGTTTCAGTTTTTCAAGCAAGGTGTAGTCTTGCAACAAGCAAACCCCCTTCAAAATATCTACAGAACTGCTATAACGAAGCCCTCTTTTCAATCCTTTTCTCACCCACAGAACTGAAGAAGCTGATAACCGAAAAGACATGCCATGATTTTTCTCTCTCTGTTGCAATTGTTTTCTGGCATCTTGTAATGCTGTCCCATAACCTTGTATCATGTGCTGAATGCTTTTTTGTGAAAATTAAAACATGGGTTTTGCTTCAGGAGTGCACAGCAAATCATAGGAGCACTGTGTGGTCAGATATGGCTACTGTAAATTTTATTGAATTTGAAACAGACACTGAGAGGCAAATCACTTTGCAGATGTCAGGGCAATTCGATCTGCAAAAAAACTGCACCGACTTTCAAACATTAGGAAATTTTACACATCTAAAACAATCACTAGACGTTAAATGTTCTTGCTTACTTATAATCACAACCTTGTGGCTCATGGAAAGATCTTGAGGATTTGAGTCAAAGTATGTATGTCCTTCCTGAGGATACATGAATGCAATAGCGGGTCAGGCTGGCATTCATTCTCCAGCAGACCTGACATTAAATTTATGGGAAAGGAAATAAAAGCAGGGCAAAGGTTTAGTGATACTTTCCCAGAAGAATGTGGAGATTGATTCGCACAGTCTTAGGAAGAGTAAGAAACTAGGGGATCTTATTCCTGTCTTCCACCAGCTCTTGACTGATTTGTAGGGAAAAAGAGAGACTCTTTTCAGAGGTGCACAGCAGGGTGAGAGGCAAATGGCACATGCTGAAAGAAAGGAAATTTTGGTATGATAAGAATTAGGAAAAATTATGAGGGTAGTCAAAGAAAGAAAAAGGGCTGAAGAGGCCTTGAAATCTCCATTCTTGGAGCTATTCAACACCTGACTCAACAGGACTCAGAGCAACTTTTCAAAGGGGTTTTGCACCAGAAGCTCTAGAGTTCCCTTCCAACCTAAATTACACGGTGGTAAGCTATGAGATACACGGGGCTGATCTATCTTGTTCCCTGTTCTGACCAAACATGTAAAGATCAGTCGCTGAGCCCAGGTTTAGTTGAACTGTCCAATTTAAAAACAGAAAGAATGTTCAGGTCAGAATGCCACTGGCTGGGACAGACAGATCTATAGTATTTATTCTGGTCTCTGGCTGCATCCTCAATACACTGTGTAACTGCAGGCATGCCTGGGAATGCTGCTAATGCAACAGATTTCAACCTAGCAAGGTATTTTTCCACTTCTCTGAGATATTGAGGGGTTTAGCAATGGCTGTTTTGAGGTCCTTGTGAGACAACAGCCAAAAGAAAACGATTATTTAGGATTACCATATTTCCATAATGAAAACGTGGGCATTTTTAGCATCAGTATTCCTCATGATTGCAAAACAGTCCCAAATGCCCTTTCTGTGGTCTTCTGAAAATGTCAGCTTTTGATTATGCCTCAATATGTATATATTTCTCAGTGCAAGGACATAGGGGTTTGTTTTTCCAACTAACACCACATTCTGATGACATTCATTAATATAGCTGATTGGAAAAGGCCATCTCTGTCCCTGCAGTAAATGTCATTATTTTGACATTTGGATTTCAGCCTGCACCAGGGTCAAAGAGAGAAAAAAATACTTAAACTCATAGACGATGTAAATACTGAAGGAAAAAAAAAAAAAGGGTTTTTTTTGTTTGTTTGTTTGTTTTTTGTTTTTTTTGTTTTGTTTTTTTTTGTTCATAAATCAGAATAAAACCCTATAGTGCACACGTACACAGCTGCACATTCAGGAAAAGGGAGACTGGCTTGGGCCAAGGGCATGAGGTTTAGATTTCCTGAAAAGTACCAAAGGAGCTCTTTAAAAAGCAGCCATTTATCTTCACCTGAAAAAAACCCCAACAAAACAAAACACAAATTTCAGAGCACCAAGTTAAAGGTTCACTTTGACCCAGCAAATATCCTCAGAATCTCCTTCACATGCGTTGAACAAATCCCACTTCAAGCAGAAGATTGGATCAGGCTGGAACCGGAGTGAAACAGCCGAGCAAACAGTGGGTTTGGGTGCACCTTCACACATCTGCCTTTGCTTGTCACTAATGGGGTGCGCCTTTCTTAGACACCTGACGTCCTGCTCTGCTCAGAGTTGCCTCCTGAACAAACACTGCTTTGTTACAAGAATAGAACACTGATTTTGTTGAAATCAGTTAACCAGAAAACACTTGCATGAGCCAGATTTTCTAAAGGAAGCTGCTGAACAATAAGAAAAACTACGTTTTGTCTTACAAGAACTGAGCCAGAGTGAGAGAACTGCAGCATATCAACTGCAGTTTGAAACACTTTGCTTTTCACATGTTAATTTCTCGTTATTTTCTCCCAGCTTAAAATTTCTTGCAAACCAAATTGGAATACTGACATGAAAAGCCTGGGAGTTTATTGCCTCAATGTAGCACCAGCATTCCTACTCAGGAAGCCAAAATCAGGAGGTCTTACTTTTAAGCCAGAAAATCTCTTTGGAGGGTAAGATTGTCATACTTCTAGAGGACTTTTTCATAGCTTCATAGTATGAAAACATCCTGCCATTACGTAGAAAGCAAGGCTCTGCATCAGCAGTTTACTCCAAGTTATTCTCTTTTGACCTGCCTCTGAGTCAAGCCCCAAATTTAACATTCAATGCTTGAATCATGTATTACAAGATAAAACAAAGTCCCCAACATCCTCCTCCCTGCTCTAGCTATATAAAAATAAAATTGTTTCAGGCAGAGAAGTCACAAACAAGCCAAGCACAACAGGGCCATAACGTGCAGCCTGACATTGTTGGCTCTAAACAAACAAACAATTGCACATTCATTTTGACAAACATTTGAAGAGCTGCATTGCACAGAAAGAAGAGTCCACGGGCCAGTATTTGTTTCCAAGCAAGTACGTTGGCTTTGGTGGAGTTACTCAATAGGTTTGCTGGTCCATTGTGCTTCTCTCACTTCCAGCAGTATCCAACACATCTGAATCACATTCTTCTGCTAACTGTTTCCTCTCCCCCTGTACAAAAGCAGCCCGAACATAAGCAGCAGCAAAAAGATCAGGATTTGTTATCTTTTCTGCCTGCTCCAATATTTCAAGTGCTTTGGGGGCTTGCTAGTTCCCTTGAACAGCAGCCATTTCTTGGTTTATTCAGCATAAATTATACAATTATGTTTCATATCATCACAAGGCATCCGCAAATGAATAGCAGACACCCCTTTGCACTCAGCCTGTTTAAACAGGATGCCGACAGAGGAAAGAATGTGTAATACAATGACTGCACACTATTTCCAATGGCAAGAGCCCTTTTACACCTGCATAAATAGAGCTGGGCCTGGCGGGTTGTACAGGCATTGTCTCTTCCAGTTACATGCCCAGCTGTTACACCAGCCATTGTTTTCTTTATGGACTGGTGTGCTGGTGTGCCTTCCACGGTGAATTAAACATCTTACCTGACTGATTACCTTTGTGAAATGACAAGTAACAATAGAAAGGAGCAATAAGTTGTAAAGACCTTGCTGGAGCTATACAGTACAGCAAAGAAAAGTTTCACTGAATGAAAGTGCTGCCAAACCTGAGCCTTTGGTTGCCATAGAAGTGAAAAACAACTTGTTTTGGTTCCTTCACTGTCTGTTGTGAAATATACTACAAATTATGGTTCCAGTGTCAATAGACTTAGATTTTACTGACCACCATGTGTCTGAAGTCTGGCTGAACACCTCTGTTTATAGTTCAGTTGCCAGACAAAATCTTCATCTTTCACCCAGGATCGAATTCTCCCTCTTCACATCAGCTCTCCAGAGAGCTTCAGCAACTCTTATTAACCCCTAAGGTGGGGTCTGGCCCAGGTGTTGCAAAGAGTGATGTGGTGGAGTCTGGGAATGAGATGGATCATCCTGGACAATCAGCTGGATCTCCTTGGACACCAAAAGCCCTCTCTCCTTAGATACTGAAACCTTGCCTAGTTTCTACCAGACTTTCTGATCTGGTCCTTAAACCTGCCGGGGGTTCATGCTCTTGTTCAAATGAATGACTTGCTAAATCCTGAAGGGAACCTTTCAAGGAAATAATGAGGAACCCTTATCTATCTTGGGTATCAGAGGTGCTTCCCCAAACATAACCATGTCAATAAGAGGTTTTGTGTACAACTTGTCAAGAATACACTGAGGGAGGAAAAAAAACGTAGAAGAAACAAGAATTCTCCAGACATTGCCATATGGAAGGATGAAATACCCCATCATCAGCTGTCAGCTGTCATTGGATGACCAGAAGACTTTGATATTTAAAACAGACCTTTAAACCAGATGCAGTGTTAGATTAAACACTATAAACCTGTTTAATTGTTTGGCATTATGCAAGGACGGGTTTGTTTAATTAGAAGGTATTTGGCAACTTGTTAGACTACAAAATATTTGACAATATGCCAGTCAGACCCTCTAAGCAATAATAGCAACATCAGACTCTGTGCAGTACATTTTGTGCCACATGTGTGGTATGTCTCCAATGGAACCATTCCAAAGTGGAATTTAACAGCTGGGGAAGGTGCCAGTGGAGCAATGCAATTATTTTGCAAAATAGCTGCTGCATGAGCAAAGTCATGAAGGATTTGCCCAGTCTCAATTCAGGCAGGACATCTCTAGTTTTGGTCCTTAGGATCTCCCACTCTTATCCTCTACACTGGAGTGCTTGGCCATGCACACACTGGGAAGCTCTGGATCTTTTTTACTACCCCCAGTAATTATCACTCCTTGGTACATGACTCAAAGCATCCCTCTTAAATCAGGCCAGCCCTGGCCAACTGTCGCATCTAGTTGAAAGAGGTGGACAGATAAAAGGCACTGAGATAAAATGTTCCTCCTCTAGTACATCAGGTTTTCTGTGACTGTCAGTGAAGGACAAGATATGACAGACATGGTTAGAACGGCACCCGCCCGGACAGATACGAGCGAGCCATCCACACACAGGCATTTCTGCTCATGTTATCGTGTTTCCTGCACGTGTTTTAAAAAATGAATGTTAAGTGGATACCAGCACAGTTCTTTGCCTTTGCAGTGGGGGAAGCTGACTTCACTGTATTGAACCTGGTGATACAAAAATAAACAGATGACAACTCGGTAATTTCCCTGATTGGAAATGTGAAAGGAGCAGGTCCTTCGGGGTTATATCAGGTAACCCAGCTTCCACTTAGAGAAGCTTTTCCTTGTGTTTTTTTTTTTTCCCTGGCTATTCTGATTTTGTTCTAGCAGAGAGAGAAACTGTAATAATGAAAAATACATGTACAGAGCTGCTCAAAAACATCAGTGCATAGTTTCATGATTGAAATAGACAATTTTGGATCCAGTTTGGCTCAGTAAAGCATCCTGATTGTAACAACTGCATTTTTGGCATGAGAGAAATGACAATTAATCATTTTGATTTCTTTCCTTTTGTTCTTCAAATGCTAAAATATATGTGATAGTGATTGCATTCTGATTTGCTGTTTGAACATGAATATACATCAGTCATTACAGTACATTAATATGTGCATCCTTCCATACTTAACATTATGTTTCGGAATTGAATGGAACATATTATCTAGAAGTTGATTCTGAATAAAGACATTTCAAAATACTGGAACTCTTTGCAGACTGGAAATGTTGGTGTTTTGGTCAGTTTTTAATTAAAAGCACATATGAGCAAAATACTTTTGTAAAATGTAAGCCTTTGGGTCAATTCTGGTTTATCTTTTACTTGATATCACACAGTTGGCTAATTAATTAATTTTAATTATATTCCCTGAAACTGCTATTTTTTTGCTCAGTAAGCTAATAAACCTATAATATTTGATTTCTACTCCTGCTCCAGGTCACCCATTGTGCTGTCAGCAAGTTGCTTCCATGTTCTGTGCTTACATTCTCCTAAAGACCTTGAGAGATGTTACCAACCAAATCTTCCCCTATTCTGCTTTTAAGGATCTACAGTGTCAGAGACTCCAAACCCTTCCCAGACAATCTATCCCTGTGGGGCTTTTTCCATCCCCTTAACAAGGTTTTCCTCCTGTCTAACCCAAACCACTGCTACTGCAATTTAAGCCCATTACTTCTTGCCCTATCCCCAGTGGATATGGAGAAGAGTTCATTACCTCTCTCTTTGTGGCAGTCTTTAACATATTTGAAGACTGTTATCATGACTGTCTCACAGTTGTCTTTTTTCTAGACTAAACAATCCAAGTTCTGTCAATCTTTTTCACAGAAGTTCTGTTTTCAGTCCTTCTCATCTTTATCATTTTCCACTGGTTTCTCTGGTTTTGTAGCCACCATCCTCTTTTTGCCACCTTCTTGGTTTTAACTTTGTAGCAGGAATTATTTTTCTCCAGCTGTACGTGTACCAGCTGTCACAATTCAAACTTGCCATGGTGTGGCATTGCTGTTACACCCCAGCAAATAACAGCAGAGTTCCACGAACCACATCCCTGGAAGTTACTGACATAACATCAACTCAGCCATAGACATCAGGGCTCTACGTGGAAATATGGAGAGATTAAATACCAAGCTGAAGCTGATCATTAGCATGAAAGGCTTCTTTGCTTTTCTCTGCTTTGGTTTTCTTTTTCTTCTTCTTCTCTTTTTTCTTTATTTTCAAAGCAGAATTCTAATGAAAAAATGTTAGAATGTGGTCTATAAGCAAAACTTCTCAGGAAGCTGGTTGCCTTTGAAAATATTGGGAGGCATAGTTTTCTTTTCAGGTCAAAATAGTGACTTTTATTTTATTAAAATCAACTGTTTGAAAATTGCTGGGGAAAAAAAAGAATGCCTGGCAAGTATGTCTAAGTATATGAAAACCACCGACCAGGTCTTTAACTTGTGGTATGCATGCTATTTCCATCTGTGTCACTAGCAAACATTTCAGCAAACTACTCTGATCTAGTATCTTAAGCAACAAACTTTGCCACATCTATTCTATTCCTAAAAATATTCCCGGGAATCACCATGAAGTGACAGATCGATCACACCAGAGGTGACTCACATTTATGGTGTTCCTCTATATGCAAGAACACAAGGTGTCTATTATATAAATCTGGGCTCTTTTTTCATGCCATATAGAGCTTTGAATAAATACAACTTTAAAAGGAAGACAATTATTTCAGCACAAGTCTTAGTATGGAGATTTGGAGAAAGGAGGTAAATATTTATTCCTATACTTATTTCTTGGAAAGTTGTCTCTGTTAACTGTTCCAGGCTGTAAATTCCTCCGTGAAAGCCAGTCACAGGCATATCTGAGATAGGTTCAGAGTGTGCTTTTGTTTCAGATAAGGTATAAAAGCTTCAGAGACTTATCCATGTCTCCCCTAAAGGTCTTTGGTTTGCAAAACTAAGCTACAAGTATTTTGACAAAGATCTTCAATACCTGATTTTTTTTTCTACTTTTCCTTGCACTAGAAATTAGAAGAACAGTGTCTGAGATTATTCCTCCAGCACTCTTTTGCTGACCCTGATTAAACATAGGAAATGTAAGAGAAAGCAAAACTGAGCCACTGTATACTAAAAGGGAACACATGGAGTTATGGGCAAATTATCCCAATGGACCTTGTTCAGTGAAACCCAGGTGACTGGGGTCCAGAAGAAAGTTGGTTTAAGATGAGCTATGCAGGAGACCACACACAGCAGGGTCACTGTGACAATCTCTGCATTTCCTTGCCCCTCTGTGGGGCATGCTGATAGCAAAGGAGATTCTGCCCTTCGTTTATTTTTTAATAATGCTAAAATATTGACTAGTTCACTTTTCCACCAATTACTGCAGTCCAAAAAGTCCAGAGCACTGGTGTGCTCGGGGCAGGTTACAGATACAGTGAGCATATGGGCAGTTGCAACCCATTGTTGTTGTGCTCATCCAGACATTGGGCACTCCAGCACAAACCAGGCAGTCTCAGCATAGTCAGTCCTTTGGCTTAGCATCCTGCTTTGCTGGGTATGACTCTTAAACAGAAGTCTTCCATGTTTACACTGAAAATAAATTCTGTTGAAAAAAGAGCATCTCAGGCCTTGGGAAAAAGGCAGACAAACAAACCAACGAGCCCTCTAAGTTTGTTTTCAGAAGAATCCTGTCTTGCCTCATGGATGTTGTGTTCCCTCTCACTGCATCATTGGCAATGCTGCCTGGGAATATCCCATTTCTGATGACAGCCTTGTTCACTGCACCTGCTGCATCAACACCTCCTGTCCTGAGGTGATCTGAGCTGTAGGTTGACTGGAAAATCATCTTTAATTTCTGAATGTAACCAGAAACAGCAATGATAAAAACCAGACTGGATCCTCAAATTGGCATCTAAACTGTTACTTCTTCCAGAGATCCACTCTCAGAGATCATCTCTGATGAGCCTTCTCAATAGAGCCAGCTGGTTAGTGAAGGAGCTGTGGGAATTTTACTGACAGTCATATTGCTATCATCACTGTTTAACATTTACAAGGACTTGGGACCTTTTGCAGATCCCACTCTCTTCATGAGTACAGACCACATTAAAAAATCATGGTTTCAAAGAGCTTGTTATCTAGCTGGCAGAAAAAAAAAAAAAAGCCCATCCTCAAAACCACAGAGGAGGACAGAAAGCGTTGGAAAGACAGAGACGGGTTTTTTTGCAATAAAACTAGTGCTGAGAAATATTAGACCTGTTAATATAGCACTGACTAGGTTACATACAGAGTTTTAACCTTTAGTTTGGACATCTTCAGCTCCTACATACCTATGTTTTACAGGTGGCCAGTACCCAGTGCTTTTAATCAAACAGGATCAATCCAAAGGCCAGGTAGAGAGAAAGCTTTCTCTGGCATCATTCATGAGTTCTGCCCTTCTCCTCTGGAGGATACTTCCCCTCCAGCCAGTGGGGCATCTTACATGTGGAGTGGGGCAATTCAACTGAAGTCAAGGGGAGAGGACTAGTCATTATCTGTTTGTCCATCCCTGTGTCAGGGGAGACCTCCTCTTCCTCACAGCTCCTGAAGGGTTTTTTGGTAATCAGCAGGACCTTGTGCTTTTCCTCCTGGCATCAGCAACTTTCCCCTTTTATCACATTTGTTGCTGACTCCTTCCAGTCTGCTGCTCCTTGCAGCTGTCTGCCAAAACCAATATTCTCACAGCTGCCAGAGGCAGCTTAGACTGGCACATCATAAAAGGCAGCAAGGGCCACATTTCCAGATTAAAATAAACCCAGCCACTTCAGCGCCTTCTGACAATGTGTTTGACATGCCTGTGCTGTGGCCTCACTCCTTGGCTCTGACAGGACACAGACATGACCATGGCAGCTCACATGGGCATCTTGCTCCCACTCCATATGCCCAGCAGGAGTGGCCCTGAGGACAACGCAGTGCACAGACCTAATCCTGCTCCTCCCTCACCCCTACCTTCTTTTCTTGGGATTACAGAGGGCTACATTGAATACCAGACTGTTGCCCATGGTAGAGCTTACCTCCTAACCTTTCCATGACCATGTGCATGTACTGTTAATGTATTTATTGCCACCTTCTGATATGGGTAGGAACAGGAAGAGACCTTGGTCACTACAGTACAATACATCTTATTTTGGAAGGAGGTTATTCTCTGTGTCCATCCAGAATTAGCAGCAAAAGGGAAGAGCATCTCTACACACTCCCAGCCAGAACTACATTCTTCTTTTCTGAGAAAAAAAAATTATGAAACTGGCACAGCAATCTGCAATTCCAGAAGACAGGAATTCATAACCCAGGTGGTCCTTTCCTATTTACTGTTCCAAAGAAAACTTCAGCTTGTGAACAATGTCTAGCAGGAAAGAAATTCAGTGCAAAACAAAAAGAGCAAGCCCTGGGCAGAACAGGATAAACAGAGCCTGAACTTCCTGCTTTGGGTGAAAAATAGACTCACAGGCTTGGAAGCCATAAGGTCTCTTTGCTTTTTTACTTAAGTCAGTCGGTAAAGTCATTTGAAATACTCTGGGGAAAGATCCCAGGGCATGTGTTTATGGGTCACTGGGGGGGAAAACTCAATCTCAGTCATAGGGTAGCACTCAGTGTTTACTGAAAACTCATTTTGCAAGGACACAAGCTCCCACATGCCCCTCAGCCAGCTAATAAATGGGGGCACACAGAGTGGCACACACCAACCCCCTCTAAGCATCAGCAGTAATGTAGGGGTCTCTCTTTTATCTGTTTCTGCTGCTGACACCATGAATCAGGCACAGTGTTTTGAGGTAAATGCCAGACTGCCTTACCGCTTATTTTCCCAGATTCATACCTCACTGTTGTTCTCCCCATTGTCATATTACAAATGAGTTGACAAGTTTGCAGCATCCCTCTCTGCCTCCCCCCTTCACCCCATGCTAGGATGCTTTAGACACAGAGGATGGTTTGTAGGATCAGTGAAACTTTGCAGCCACCAAGCAGCATTGTTCCAACCTCTAGGCTGCTGCCATCAGCAGGCCGGCATCAGTGCCGCTATGAAAACCAAGATTAATCAAAACCCCCTCAAATTTGTTTCCAGGAAATTAAAGACTGCACCATGTCTGGAGCTAGAAGCTGATTTTAAACATAGCAATGTTGATTAATCATATTTAAGGACATTCCTATCAACTGGAGTTAGGGGATCTAATCAAGAACTTGTTTTGGTCTCTCTCATTCTGTCTCTCCCTGGACCTCTTAATTTTTGGGAAAATCTTTCGGGATTTGTTTTCCCTGCCTCTTCTGAGGGTGGGAAACTTATCTTGTGTTAAGTAGCACATCCATTCACAGCATCTTTACAAACTTTTGCAAATACATTGTTAGATGCATCTTCCTTACTCAGATCCATACAAAATCCTCAGATTTTAACACAGTTATAAAACCAGTGGGATGAGTCTTTCTCCATAGGTGCCTCTGTCTCTATATTGAGCATGGAGGGAGATCAAACACTGCTTAGATTGGATGTCTAAATTTTGCATGGGTAAAGTCAGTGCCAGTGTGAAAGCAAAGGCCCCCATAAATGTTGGCTGTGGAAGCCAAGAATATTATGGCTTTGAATCTATCAGCTGTCACTTGTATGCTTCATTAGCAAAAAACTTTCTTCTCTTTTTTTAACTTCTTGGAGCTGTTTCTTAATCTTTGAGTGAAAAATTTTCCCATGAGAAGGCAGGGCATCATCTCATTCAAAAGTCTTCCCTAGGAAACAGTTGATTTTCAGAGGATTTTTTTTTGCCAGGAAAATGAAGATAAAGTATTTCCCATCAGTATTGCACTCTGTATCAGCCAACATGTTCCTCACAGAAGATGCAGTTCTGAGTTTTTCATGACCTTGTCTTCTCCTCAGTTGAACAGTGTTTCCCACAAAAAATCTGGAGGGCAAGCAGTTAGTCAATGGCATGCCTGGGTTCCTTATCTAGCCTGTACAGCAAGGACGGTATCTCCAAACATGCAGTGATCTGTTGTACCTGAGCTGTGGTGTTCAGAATGAAAAGACTTGCACTTCACACTGGCTCATCCCTCTCATTTTAGAAGATATTTTAGACAACTACAGCTATAAGAAATTAATCTAAGCCGCCTGTGACCGAAGTGTCCCAGTGTCTCAGGATACTCCCTGCATTTTGAGAAATAATTGAAATCTGATAACACCCTTTTATTCTGCTGGGGGAAACATTGATACTCTCCTCTTCCGCTCTGACATGGGATAAAACAAGTATGTGAATTTCCCATGAGTCAGATATTTTTTCCCATCCATTGCTATTTTTTATGCTGTGTTGCTATATGTGGAGTTGTACAAGAAGGAAAGATTGCCAAAAATATCAGCTCTTCCCAAACAGCACGACAGATACAATATATGCAATACAGATGGAAGACAGCACAGCGCAGACACTTTTATAGCATGAAGGTTCTCAGCACTGTCAAAAGCAGAGTGTAAAAACAATAGGCCTGACTTCCCTCCCATCTGTTCTGGTGTAAATCAGATATAAATCCAGGAGGGCTGCACCTCTACAAAACCAAGAAGCGAGACAAACTAAGAACTGGACCCATCTCACCTTCTAATCCCTGCAATAACTCAAGTTAGCACCATGTTACAGACCAACTTGTATAAAAGGCAAGAGGAGAAATGGGTTTTAGTTTTATGTGGAAATTGAAGGTTTGCTTAAATTCCTGTCCTCCCCTTTTTATGTGCTTACAGCTTCTGAAACTTAGCAGTTTGCTATTGCTTCAGGAAAAAGCTACAGCACCTTCACAACAAAACTTGTAATCTCATCACTGCTATCCAGGTTCCTCCTCAACTCCTGTTTCTTCTTCACCCTAATACTACAGAAAAATCATGGTGGTCCTCAGCCTATTACAGTTCTTAGCCTACCGGACGTAAGATGCAAAATTGGTACAGGAGCAACATGAAAAGAGATGACTGAGGAGGGAAGAAATAGTTGTCTGTAAAATCAAGATTAATTTGCAGAAGATGAAAACAGTATAATTACTCACAGTCTTCCAACACAAGAACAGGAAAGAATAAACTAAACTGGAAAGTTGAAGACAGCTTGGGGGAAAAAAAAAAAAAGTGGTTCTTCATAGAGCATGTAGTTAAGCTGTGGAAATGCTTGTCACAGGAGATTGTGAAAAGTAAAGGTTTCCAAGAGCTCAAAAAGTGGTTTGGGGGACAAAAGCCCAAATCTACGAAGAAATGTTAAATGTTAAAAGAAGCAGCCTGAACCATATCATGCAAAATCCTGAGGGGTATTCTATGTAAAAATGCTCCTTGGATCATTTTCCTGGACATTCAATGTAGGCTGAAAAGAGGGATGGACCATGGGCCCACTTGCATGTGGCTGTTCCTGTGTCAGTCCATGGGATGCAGCCTGCTGGGGCAATGTCTGCATCTCCTGATCTGGGAACGAGTATGACTGCAGAATCCACATGTTCTTCCAAAAATGACTCGTGACTTGTGTTCATCCCCAGATGACTGGCATTGCACGTTGCCTAGCCAGCAAGCCAGTTGCAGGAGACCTGGACAAGTCTCAGGTTCACAGGGTAGCTTCCTTCCTTCTTCATCCTGTCAGTCCCACATCCTGCTCTCAGCTGCAGAGTGACTCAAAATCCCTTTGACAGTCCTTCAAGGCTGTGGTCCAGAACCCCAGTATTTAATTATCATGCTATCCAAGCCATTTAAATCACGGATAAAAAAAGAACAAAGTGAAATCTGCCTCTGAGCCCAGCTGCACACATAATAGAGAGTTTTTACAGCCTAACCCCAATGGGGCATTGCAAACCCTGGTTGACTCAAGAAGCCAGAATACATTCTCCACAGGAGAGAGTGCGGTTCTGGTATAAAATCCATCTGGATCAATGCAGAAGGAAACAAGGCAGATGAGAAAAACTATGCAGGACATAGCTAGAGGATGAAGGCATAAAAACTGTCCCAAGCAGGATGGCAGCAAATTTATCGGTAATACAGCATTGTCAAAATGAAATCCTTCTAGAAAGAGGGTAGAGCACGGGATTGGAGAGCTAAGGGTCTACGCATGCTGGGGAAAGGGCCAGATGACTGACTTCGCAATGCTTGAAATCAGACATCTGTTAAGGATTGTACGTGACAAACTCTTTGCAGGGAGTTAATGAGGTCACTAGAAATGGTTCAACATAATAAATTTAATGAGGCAATAAAAATAATTAGAAATGGCCCAGCTTGCAAGAGTTTGGATCTGAACTTCCTCACAGTTTAGCGCTGTTTGGATTGAAGGCTTTTGGCTTGGCCCATTACAGAAGGAGAAGTGAGGAAGCAAACTGGAATTCATATCTATTCTCTGCCTTTTACATGGCTGGGTGTTTTTTCAAGGTAGTGTTTAGCCTGTTTTTATTTGGTTATTTTTATGAAGCACTGAAATCATACAACTCATATAACAGCTTAATTGATTGAATCTGTCTAAAGTAATATGTATTTAGATCCTGTGACACTAAAGACAACAAAATGCTAATCAAGTAGCTGGGAAGAAATACATGAGGTTAAGAATCATTCAGCTTCAAACCCTCTAAAATTGGGATTTGGCCATGTAAAATTTACACATTAAAATCCACTGTGTAATTCATCTACTCTTCAGAACTCGCAAATCCATTAGTCGTTAGCCATCTTCATTGGCCTGAAAGTTTTTCAGAGTCTGGATTTAGATGACAAGTATTTTGTCTATGGAGTTTTACCTGTCTCCCACCTAGAACTCTGCTGTGATCTGGCAGCTGCTACATAAACATGGCTACCTAAAGCTATGGAGACATGTGAGCCATTAATACTAGTCTTAAGTTCAACAAACTCAGTTTAAGAAGATGATGTGTATTGGTTAAAGAACTTCCCTGCAGCAGTAAATTCAGATTTCCTGAAGGTAAATCCAGAACCTGTATCCATCTTCTGGGACAGATGTTCAGGCCACAAGATTGTTTCCACTGCTTTGTTTTTTAACAAGAACCAGCCCTGTTTGGGAATCTTTGTGAAAAGAAGACTTAACAAGTGCCTCCTTAATGGAGATATGTGTTTATGGCATGTGTAAAAGAACCAGCAAGGAGAGAGTTGATCTCTGCAGGCACAGAGAAGGATCTGCCACTCTACACTGACAGAAAACACTCTCAGGGTTTGACTTATACTATAAACAGAAGATGAGATTTTTGATATATCTGAAATGCTAAGTTCTAGATGTCTAAACTGGATACACTATTGTCCTGTATTAATATGTGTGTAACATAGCACGGTGAATTATATGCATTATATAGATATGCACTAAGTCACTTCACTAGTTGCTTCTGGGAGAACACGGTGTTCTCTCATACACGGTACAGCTCAAACTGAAGTTTGTGTCATTCCCTCACCCGTGCTCTGCAAAAGTCTACAGTCATGGCCGCCCTCTCTGGCATTACTATCCAGGTACCGTCACCATACATGGGTAGGCTGAGCAACAGATATCTTAAGAAAGAGCAAAAATAATCATGAGTTTGAGGATGGGCAGCTGAATTGCACATGCCACACTACAGCCTACTGAAAGTGCCCGTGTTATGCACATGGCACAGCCTTCACTTAATAATAATTTTCAAACTACTGATCCATTCAGACCTTCTTCTTCTTATTTCAGGTATTATCACAGCCTACCTCATGCTGCATCTGGAACATAGGCTTTCTTGTGTGCCTGATCAAGGCTTGGAGGCCCAAGTTCCCAAGGAAAGAAAGCTGTTTCCAGGTTTTAGGGGGTGTGCTGAACCAACTGGATAAAGAGGAATCATTAACACCTCAGCACAATCACTTTTGGACCCTGCTGTTGTTAAGAAAAAAAATATAACTAAGGCCAATGCTGTATGTCCAAAATCAACTGAAGCCAGTGGGAGCCCTTTCATACCAATGATTTAAAGGTGCCATGTGACAAAATCTGAAATGTGCAATGGAGACATGTGCCTACTTGTACAAATGAGACCTGCCTCAGGCAATAATACTCTTCACACAGCTGCCTCATTACCTTTTACTTACTTAACTTCTATTGCTATCTCTTACTGGCTATTTAATCCCACAGCATCAACCCTGCCAAGATCTCCCTCACATTCAGAAATGATGATCACATCATCATTGTTGGAGTCAAACATGGAGCAGGTAAATGATGCTCTAAGATCTGTGAGCACCAGGGGCAGGATGGAAGAACTCTGCTGCCCTGCTAGGCCTACAGGACTGTGCCAATTCCACAGACGTACTGAGAGCCCATGTATGAGGATTGCTTCGGTCAAAAAGGGCACAACTTCAGCAACTCGAGCCAATGCTCCACAGATTCAAAACTAAGAGCCACCTATCTTGAGCCCAGGAGCCATTATACCATTGAATGGAGCACTTTTTATCATGAGTGGAACACGTTTGTTTTGTCACATCATTTGTAAATCTCCAGTAATGGCGTAAGATTTTTATCTCCAACCCTTTTGTTTTCATGTTGGGTTTTCGACAAGGTAAGTGAAAATCCATTTCACTTGGCTGAGTTACAGAGCGTAACTTCAAGGGCATTCTTTCATTTCCAACCTTCTGTTGCCTTTGACATAAATCTTGGGAGCTGGACTACTTAGAAAGCAGCAGGACACTCCAGTCAACATTTCCTATTCTTTCCTTTCAAAATATTCTTGTTTTCATTATAATGTACTCTCAAAAAGGGGAAGGTTTTATTAATTTTTTTGTGCAATGCTACAAATATGAGGAGATCAAGAGCAAAACCCATGTCAGACAAAATCCACAGCAGCTAAAAGCAATCCATTGAGTTGTGCTACATTTTGCATATGTGTGTATTTAACCTCCTTGTTGCTACAGGATTTTTTGTTGCTCTTTCTTCCCCCTCTTCCAAGTGCTGATGGAGTTTTAAGATTCCAAAGCTAAGATATTTTAAACTGCAGTATTAACTGTATGTTTCCTCTGGGATATCCTAGGTAAACTAAATGCTGATTTTCTTGGCATGTTCTGCTAAGATTTTATTGGTATCAACATTTTCTCTGTCTCAGGCCACATGGCAGCGAAGTTCTTCCTAAAAGTTCAACAAAACCCACATTAAGAAAAAGGCACTGTCCCCTCATTTTAAGCCATTATAAATTAGGCTCTAGGCAGTGAACTAGAGAAATTATTCCAATGTGTTTATCTGTATAGAAGAATCAAACGTGAAGATATGGACTAGAACCCTGGTGATCATAGTGTTAGAAAAAGTAAAGAAACATCCCCTCGAAAGAAATATTTGTGTGCTCACGCAGATATGCCTCAGTGTGTGAATGTATGGACATATCAGGTAAAACATGACTGAAAAGTATCAAAGTGAAAACTCTTTAGAAAGGGTATGGCAGAGACATCTGACATGCCACTCTTTTATGATGTTCCCAGGCTGCTTTTAATGCAGCTGTAATACCAGGACACAAGAGGCAATTTTGAACATAGTGTCTATTTTGGGCATGTGCACAGAAATGTTAGAAAGTATGTCCAGGAGTTTGTGTTTTGTTCTGAGAAGACCCACCTACCCTTCGGTGAGATGTTTTACAGGTTCTCACAATTGTCATCACTGAGCTCTCCAGGCCTTCTGTGACTTTCGCAGCCAGTCCCTGGGTTGCTGTGTTTGGTGGGTTTTATGGTACCACATGTTCACATGTCATGCCTCAAACTAAAGGCACAACTACTAACAAGAGCCCATGTGCATGTGGTATATAGGGCTCACAAATGGAAAGAAGGAAATCCAACCACTTCTTCTGTTGGGAACTGCCTGCGGGAAGCAAGACTGGGGGCTGAATTTAGACATAAATCTGTTCCCAGTTAGGTGGGAATTTTCGTATCTTTTATCTTCAGTAAGAACATTTCACAGGATGATATTGTTTAAGAGTAATTAGCGGATTTAACACAGAACAAACACAACAAAGAGAAACAAAAAGCACCATCCCCCTCGAACCTAATCAAAAGCACCTTAGTACTAAAATACAGGTAATTAATGGCAATTCATTTGACTATGTAAACTATCCCACTTGGAAAAGATTTTGAATTTTGAGGCTGGACTATAAATACTTCACACACCTCTCCGTATAACAGCTTTCAGCCAGGGTCTGAGTGAATAACTGATCTGTTTCAGCTCACCTTCCCATCTGCTCAGCTCTGCCAGTGCTGTCTGCCTTAACATCCTGCTCTGCTGTTTCTCTAAAAACATGAACATTCACTACACCCTGTTAGGTCCTTTCAGAAAGTTCAGTCTTTCAAGGATGCCTTCAGTTACCCTGGTAAAGACTCTGCTTAGAGATTATGCAGTCTTTCATTGGAAAGGGAAATTTTTGGAGACCAGACAAGTCTGCCTTTTGCACATTAATTTACAGCCACTGGCAGAGGAAGCACAAAGGTGTAAACTTATGATGGGGAAAGGGAAATTTACTATATTTAATTTTCTTTAGTTTAAAGATGATAGTAAGTCGTATGTGCTTCTCATTCCTGTTGTCAATGTCTTGGTGGGGGAAGACTTCTTACTGAGTGCTCTGTGGGAAAGGGACTTCTTAGGACCTTCCTTATGCAGTGGAAAAGTATCTAACAAGTTTCTCTTGGAACAGCAATGACTTCACAATAGAAAAAAGCTCCACACGGGAATTTTCCAGGAAGAGGTTTGAAGGTGTTTGTAAAAGGAGGTGATGAAAGAATCTTCATAGTTAATGTCCACAATTTATCATGTTGAGAATGAAATTTCACAAGTAAAACAGCCTTGGATGACAAAAAAAGAACAAACTTAACAACATTAGTCCTCAAGAACTCTTATGCCCAGCACTAGACTCTTTCATAATGCAAATTGTTCTAGGTTTATTTCCAAGTTTATTTCCCTGTGCAGGATCAGATGCCTATGTCTAGATTGCCTCCCACAACAGGACCTCTCTCATCCGTGCTCACGAGAACTCTGAAAGTTTAGGTGTCCCTGTGTGCTCATGAATGATCCCTGGCACATTAACCCTTTGGAAGTTGCTGTTGAATGGTAATTGAGGAAATCACAGGACTGCATTATTTATGGAGATCATCTGGTTTCACAGTTCACTATGCAATATGGAAACAACATGCAGCTGGATATCAAAAGCCAAGACAGCTGCAGAGGGCCACGTCTTTTTCCAATATCACTGTTTTGAGCAGGGAAAAATGTCTCCTTTCTGAGCTCTACTGGATCACTGATTTGACTCAGAGCCTGCAAGGAAGGTCTGCTAACCAAAAGGTATCAGCGAATGGTTTGTGAGTTATTTTGTGACAAGGGTACAGAACATTAAAACCAAGTTCCCTTCTGTTTCTGATCACTTCTCCTATAATTTAATCCCTTCACAGCAAAAGAAAATACAGAATGAGTGAATGGTAGAGTCTACAGAGTGATGGTTATGAAGAAGAAACAAAGAGCAGTTGATTCTGGTCAGACCTGGACTAGACTCGAGACTAACTGTGTGACTGACAAAATACAGGTAGGCCTGAACTCAGTTAACACATTCCTTAACGTGTGGAGAACATGGTTTAAAGTGGGAGGAGCAACACAGATCTGAAGAAACCCAGTGATGTGATTTGACTCACATCAGTCCCTAATTTGTGGTTCCTACATAAGATCACTGGAAAACACAGTGAAGTTGTCAATGTGCTTCTGTTGCCCATGGCAAAGAAGCCACACCCTTGACATGCACCATTTGGAGCTCTGCGGTCTTTATAGTTTGAGTCCACGTGGTTCAAAGGCAAGGCCAGGCAAGTCAAGAGAACACATACCCAGAAGGGCCACAACCCAGCCTATGTTTCTGAGTATAATCATTTCATGGAAAGAAGAGCACAGACTTAGTCATATACCAGGCAGTCCTGACAGATGCAAAGAGTTTCCAAATTCCATGGCATTGATAAAGCAGGCCAAAATTTGTTTCAGGTTTTTACTTTTCTTCTGCCTTGGCAGCTTTCTTCTCCTAAAAGAGATACTGAGAAAATCCTTGTAAGTTGCTGCAAAGCAGACAGAAGGCATGCTGTTCATTTTGTTTGCTTATTTCTTCATGACTATGCCAAAAAAAAAAAAAAAAAAAGTGGACCATGTTACTTTGAAAATTCTTCCCTGAGAAAGCACTTGACTGATGCTAAAATATGGCTCCATGGCTTGCTAGGCTGTTTCTGACTTTCCAATTCTGTAAGCAAAGGGAGCAGCTATAACAACAGCAGCACAAATACAATGGAGCTGAGGGTGGCTTTAGGATGTGATGGCATTCCACACACAGTAATCAGTTGACTTCTTGGTAGAGAAACTCCTAGAAAAAGAAGAAAATGTTGCTTGTTCCCTTTCTTTCTGTGCAGAGGCTGTTGGGAAAAAAGAGCTTTCTTCCCCTTCCACCTCGATTTTCATCACAGATGTTTGTGCCTTGGTGAATTTTCTTCAGTGCTTTGATGATTTCAACTTCAAAGGCTGCAGAGAGAAGTCTTCCACTTCTCTGAGACTTTCCCACTAACAGATCTCTCTGTTAAGCTATTTTATGTCCCCATAACTTCCTTTCCTTAACTACACTGACTCTCTCTTCTCAAACCCTATGAAATAATTCCTTTTAAATAGGATTTTCATTTTACATTATATATAAGGAAGAGAAGGAGTTGCATGCATGCATTGTCCCATTTTCATTCTGTGGGGCTGTTTTTGGACATACCCAAAGACCATTAATGTTGATAATGTTATATTTCTATTTGGCATTTCTTATCCACATATATGTGCTCTTGGCCACACACCATGCGTCCGTGGTGGTGAATGCATTATAAGCCACAGACAGAGATGGAAGCAGGAGGATTATGAAAACAAATGTTAAATGGAACTGTAGATAGATCTGACATCCCAACGTTTCCTTATCCCTCAGCAGACACATTTATTATTTGTACATTTCCAGCAGTGTAGAAAATGCCTTTTCCAAATTCCATGCATTGAAAGGAAGATAGTTTGACCAAAGAGGAGCATCCCAAGTTAATGCGTTGCACTCAGACCTTCAGCTCTGCAGCCTCTAAGACATGAATATTTTATGTGTCTACAGTTATGCTTAAGAAACAAAATGTGGCACCCTCTACCAGGTTCAGATTAGATATAAGGGCCATATTGCTGTCATCTGACCCAGAAATGATGAAGTCTCCAGTCACTGAAGAGCACAATGCTAAAGCAGTCAGCAATCAGCCTCAACAGGCTGGACGGGAAACACAGATAGCTCTGTTTAGAAGGGAACTCTTCTGTGTTCAGGCTGTTTGAGTCCCTCCAACTTCTAGAATTTGGCACTGCTGCAGTACGCCTCAGCAGGTCCTTCTGCTAACCACAGAGTGCTTTGGATGGGCAATGCTAGCTTTGAAGCTGGCAAAAGTCTGGAAACTTTGCATAAAACAGGGCAATTTCAAGGAGGAGTTAAATATACTCATCTGCAGCCCTTTTCCTGACAGCAGAATAGAACTAATCACCATTAGTCACACTTGCAGAACAATTAATGCATTTTTCCTTTGCTAAACAAATGCAATTTACAAGACCAAACCATACAAAAGGGTGGAGGGGTTTTAACACATGCCAGTTGGATTCGGTTCCTGTGTCTCCAGATGGCAGTGAGTACAGAACAAGGCTACATTTCTCGGCGTGAACAAGAATCTCCATCTGCAGCCTCTGTACACCACAAAGCCTGTGACTCATTCAACTGCTTTGTACTGGCTGGGCTACTGCTGGGTTTGTGTAACCATGTCCTCTCAGGACTGGGTTCCCAAGTGCCTCAAATAGGCCCAGATCTGTGCATGGTTAAGTCAGAAGAAGGCAGATCTAAGCACATCAGGGATCTTTAACCAAATCTGCCAACAACCGCTGAGTTCAGGATTCAGTTTCTGTCCCTGAAAGCCCATCTGCCCCAAAAGCTCTTGGTACAATACACAACAGAATGACCTGCCTGCCCATGTGTTTTACACTCAGATTGCAGAATGCTTTTAAAAGTTTTGAAACCATTCACATTCCCAGAAATGTGAATGAAGACAGATCTTGCCCATCTGTACAGACTGACCACAGATGCCTTCCTCACCTCTTTTCTTCAGCAAATTGTACCAGCCCCTCCTGCTTTTGTGGAGGTCACTACAGAAAGATGCCCCCACACTTTTTGTGACCTCTCTGGATGAGAGGCTTCCCTGCAAAAGAGAAGAAGTTTCATACCAGTAGAACCACCAGACACAGGCAGTGATGTCACAGTCCTACTAATGTATTTCCTAACAAAAAGTACTGAAATAGTTCACATCCAAGAACTTAGGTGAGTGCAAGTCTCTATCCATGCAGGTGCAACACTTCTGTAGACATTTGGACACCTGTCCCATTTGTATGTTGGTAAACTCTGCTGAAGTCACACAGTGGAATGAATCAAACAATATCTGTTTTTTCAGCACTACCCCATCCAAGTTTTGACTTCAGTTAGTCATTCTCTCAATAACCAGAGTTTTGTTTCTCAGTGAAGAAGTTTATTCACAACTGTAATCTTTGGAGGTAACTCAGGATGAAATAACATTTTTATTATCTAACCATCTATGATGGGAAAAGGTAGAACAAGAGCATCATATAGAAGAAGAGTCTGAACCTCTGTCTTTTAGCACTAGCTTAGTCTTTCAACCTTTTACCTCCATAGTAAATGGCAATCTCCCCATGTCGGAGATACATCAATGAAGAATTTTTAGGTTTCTTTGTTCAAGGGAGATACAAGTGGGAGAAACTTGAGAGATACACATTTATGTATTTGTAATGCAAAAATATGATCAGCTACCACGGAGACAGCAGGCCTAAGGACTATGGGACTTCTGTTTAATGGCCAGCCTTTTCAAGTGCCAACCAACTACCATCATGAAAGGAGTGTTGTCCTGGGTTTCTGTACCTGAATTTTAGTAGTGGGGGGGGCTGCAGAGATGGCTTCTGTTAGAAGCTGCTAGAAGCTTCCCCTGTCCCATGGGAGCCAATGATACTCTGCCCCAGGAGGAACGTTTGATATGACTGTTATCCCCACTCTCTGCTCACTAGCTGGTAAAGAATAGAAATTCACCCTAATTTCCAAACTAAGAAAGGCCAAAGCTACTTCTGGGTGCTACTGGGAGCCTGCCAGCACACACCATGTGGCTGCAGGGTTCAGATGGTTGGGCTTTACTTTGCTCACCACTGTGCAGGAGCACAGTGTCAATGGGAATTCATGCCTTGGTCGGTTTTACAAGCTCTGAATGCATAAGACTGCATTTACAGAGTTTTCTATTGCTGTTTTTTCAGTATAGTGGCTCCCTCTGTGAGAAGGCAGTCAAACAGGCAGCTAGAACATTAGAAAGTATTGTATTTATTGGGTCCTGCAGTCATCAAGAAAGTGGGAGGCAGAAAAAAATGTCCTCTCAGGAGAGATACAGATTAGGCTTTGAGTCAGTCCTACAGCCAACTGTTTTAAAAGGCCCAAAACAGGCTTAACTATTTAAAAATGATTTTGCTGGTGAAACTGGGCCATATGAATTACTTGGTGGAACTAAGGAGACGAGAATGATGAGGAAGGAGTGAGGGTCTTTATCGACTCAGCACTAAATGCTAAGCTGAAAAAGGGAGGGCAGGCAAGACAGCTCAGAGATGCCTGTGATTTCCAAGCGATCCATGAATGTTTATTGGGACGTCATGTCTCTGACCCCAGAATGGGATGTAAGCCAATCTGTATAAAAAGATACTCTTATATTCCTGGCATAGTTTTGTGGTGAGCAGAATCTGCTGTATGTATATTTTATGTTTCAGGTTGCAAGGCCCTGTGTGGGAGTTTTATATAATGTCTTTCAATATTTATTTGGTTAAACTTTACAATTATGATCCTTAGAGAAAATAATTCTCAGATGCTGGATCATGCCTGCATAATTCGAATGAGATTACGCACACAGACAATCTCTTACTCACACACAGCAGCATCTCTATCAAGTGCATTTCTTTAGCCCTTCACTTCTAAATATTTCTGATAATATATTTATCTTTACAGCCACCATGTGGGTAAACCAGTGACAGTCTCCCCATGGCAGATTAATGCACAGACACATTGGCAGACAGTGCCTACACTTAAGTGTCTCCCGGGGTCCTTGTGGTTAAGGAAGACAAATTGGTATGCTCAGAAGGAGTCTAAACCTACCAAAGATCTAAACTGCCAGTGGAAGGCAGAAACTTCCAGGTATATTTACTGGTTCCCCACAGAACCAGTAAAGCACAAGAGCTTCAGCAGTTGTCAACATATCTATGTCCAGACAAAGCTAAAGTCACCACTATAAGTGATTTTTTCCCCCCAGACTTCCTTGACCCTTTGTCTTCTTTGCAAGAATCCTCATCTACAGGTCTGACTTACCAGGCAACATGTGCCTGCTACTGTCTTGTTTCAGATAATGTCTCTAAAGCACTTGAGAGGAAAGTGAAAGGTGTCTACAGTTCAAAGAAAGTGTTCAAACTGGAAAGATGAGTGTAAGAGAGGGAATGTATTGACTGACAGGATGATGACTGAGAAAACACAGCCAAAGGTGAAAGAATAATTTAGCTAAACACCTACTCTGCTGTACATTACAGTGCTGTGTGAAGAGCGTTGTTCTCCAACACAAAGAAGATCTTTTGCATCTTAACCATTCCAGACCACAGAAACTGGAACAATTTGCTGGTGGAATGATGGTCAAAAAGACCCGAGAGTCCTCCATCAGTAATGTGGAGACACTAAAAATATTCCAAACATTGTCCTAGCATGTTGGTCTGCTCCCTGTTGTTTTCCGCAGTCCTAAGCTCATATCATCACAATGGTGTTCTTAGGGGAAAGTTTGCAATGTTGTGCTTCACCAAACTGTCTCTTCCATGTGGTGCTCCCGAATTTCTGAGCTCTTCACAAATTATTAAGAAGAGGCTAAATTCACAGTAGTCTACTCTTCCACTTCTTTATCCCATATATAAATATACCCAAAAGGTTAGAGGTGATTATTGTATCATTTTGGGTGCATGATGAACAAAACTGGTCAGATGTTGAGAGATTAAACTGTGTATGAGCTGGATTTGTTTGGTGGTGGTTGAACCAGCTCAGGTGAACAATGAGACAAATGTGTGCCATGCAGGCCACCAAAACTTGAGTGCTTTGGAACAGGCCAGGGCAGGCAAGCATGTGGGTCTAGTCAGACCAGTGAGAACAATAATGTCTTTACCATTCACATGTAATTGGAGCAGCCAAAGATCTGTCAGCACAGTAGTTCTCATTAAACACAAGCATTTGCCAGTGGTGAGTGGAACCTGGCATTTCCCAGGGAGAAGTATGTGCACAGTGTGTGCTGCACACACACACTCAGACTGAGGTTTCTGGGAAGCATCAAGCTATACAGCCACTCGGTTCAGGCTCTTAAGACCAACATCTTTGATTTGCACATGGCTTACTGCACACTGAAGAACCTTCTGTTCAGTGTGGGCACAGTCAGTGCAGAGCTTCCAGGAAGCACAGAGCTGTGGGCAGCAGAAAGGGCTGGGATTTTCAGGTGTAATGGAGGTATGGTCAGTTTATTTCCTTTGAGCACTACACAGTAGCTCTCTGCTCTTCCTGTTGGGTGAGGAAATCCTAGACAAATACGAAAAATCCTCAGATTCTACCAAGAATGACTGCCAAGTAGAGGACAAATATATGTCTATGTAAAGACAGACGTGAAGTAATCAAGCTGTTGCACAGACATTAGGGACAGTCCAAAGAAAAGCTTGACTTTAATCACTGCTATGCTGCGTTATGTTTCCCCTTGCATTCCCATGTGGGTAGGAGGGAGAAGGAGAAATTAAATATCCTGAAGTTGAGTTTAGGTCATCAGGAGTCTTCAGGGTTAATGGGAACCGTTATTGCTGAGATGCCAGGGAAAACTATTTCAGAACTATCAGCGCTGCCAAAAAGAGCAAAATGAATCAAACATTTGAGTTCCTGTGTAGGAAGTAAAAATAATTATTCTGTTATTTATTGCTGTAAAAAAAGTCTTATTTCAGCCAAACTGTCTGAAAAAAAAGCATTCAAATTTTATGTGTTTGTGGCTGTAGGAGGATTTGAGTTGGATGGTTTAAATGAGTCCCTCTGTGTGTGTGTAAATGTCCCAACATGCCAAATAAGCAAGGGTATGAGGAGTCTGAATCTGGCTGCATTTGAACTTTGGGATAATTCAGATTCATGGCCTATTTGTATTTTGGCACAAGAAACTGAGCCAAAGCCTTTACCCAAACATACCCAGGACTGGGAAAAGTTCAATCCTGTATCCAGTCTCTGGTTCCATGTCTGTTGCTTCCCTAAGCAAGCAAGAAATGGGCTGCATAGGCTTTGTGTGTGTCACAGATGAACCAATTCGTTCCCTGGTTCAGTTTAGAAGTGCGTCTTTTTGCAACTTCATAATGTGCTGTGTCTATTGCAGATGTCAAAAACCAAATTAAAGAAGTTTATTTTCCATCCTAGACTGAGCATTTCCTGAGAAAACAAACTCTTCGAGAATATTTAAATCTGCATGATGACTCGCGTTTCTCCAGTGGTAACGCTTTGTGTGCTACAAGAGAAACCAGGAGCCAAATCCCAGTCTCATATTTTCTTTCCCACACCACTGGAAGCCAAGTGCTGTGCTGTGGCACTTGGACCTCCAAGGCACTGAGGGATATTCTCCACTGATCTACTGGAAAAGTCAATCAGAAAGCTGTAACTTCAACTGTCTGATGAGCTGCTGTGCACACCCCCAATTCTTAGCTGTGTCTCCTCTGGCCGATGTCCCCTCCTGAGTTTTTCTTGGAGGACTTCTCCTGTGGAAGCTCTGTTTTTGCAGGCAGAACAACTCCAGCTGTTGCCAATGGTGGGCTCTCACCTTCTACCAGAGTGGGCTATAAAATAATGATTTCCCCACTAGCTGCAGAGCAGACATTCAGAGTAATAGAAAAATCACATTGCAGCTATCAAATTCTGCAGAATGGTTCAATAAACTGAAGCGACAACCCAATTCCCTACTACTTCTGTGGAGAGGTCTAAAATGTATGTAGATCCTCTGCATACTCCTCCTCATTCTTTTAGATGAGACTTTGCCACAATAGCATTCAAAAAATGAGTTACTGTTTCCTCAGTTTTGCAAAATCACTGGAAATTGGTCCAAGACTGGATCTTACCTTAAGTAAGATTACTCTTAAGGAAGATTTCTCCAAAGGGAAGTTCCCCACAAGATGAGTTCCCTAGGGATGGAAGAGCTCTTGGCTGCTGATTTTATGAGATGTATCTGGACAGGCCAGAGTGAGCTGTAAATGAGACATGATCAGAGTTCACTTTACAGGGCCTGTTTTCCCAGCTGTGGTCACCTCCAAGGCTGCACAGTTCAGAGTGTGAATTCACCTCCTTGAAAACCAGGACTGCCTTGACAATCTGCTCCAGTCCTGCATGTCCTGATCTTTTGGTTATGTTATGGGTGACCCTTTACACTGCGTTTAATGACTTTATGGGTATCTGGGAAAACATCCAAACATTCATAGTTGAAATATTGCACTTTGGAATTGGTACCAATACAAGCAACCTTGTACTTTATAAAACTGACTGGGAACTGGTTTCTCACCCCTTTTACTCTTCCAAGAACTGCAGCCACCACAATAAAGTAGCAGTAGAATTTATGATCATTTACAGTAAGTGGAAACAAGGCGCTTCTGGTATCCCATCCCTGGTGTAGCTATTTTGCTTAAAGCACTGAGGCTCCTATGAAATGCTTCATGCACAATTACATGCAAGTATCTACTAGGCCTTTCAAGCCGCTTTGCTTTGCCCAAAAAGTTAAAATAAAAAAACTCTTTGCAATTGCAAAATAACACACATGTTAGCTCAGATCAAGTCACCCCCAAAGATGGCACTGCTGACTCAAGGCCCATGAAGATTCTCTCTCAGTTATTTTTTTTACTTCTTTGACATCAGTATGTTTGATAAAAGTCACTCCTCGTGGTAAGACTCTCTTATACATCCAACATAGCTCCTAACAAATGCAGAAGTAATTCTAAAGTAACCCAGACAGATAGGAAGGCAAGTGGTGTTCATTTCAGGAAGAGCTAAGAGAGGGAGATCTTCCCAGCTTGACTGATGGCTCTGCAATTTGACTTAAGACAAACACAGCTCCCAGCCCATCGTTCCAGAATATAGACTATTTTAAAAAGAAAGAGATGTTATGTCTGTCAACCTGCCCAGAAATCCTTTAGCTGGCAAAAGGAATCTGACACTCAGATTGTCAAAAGCCAAAAAGGAGTATTTTGCAAATGTTTCAGGGGTGTTGGGGCTGAGGAGAGGAAGAAAAATCCTAGAAAACATACCTGGGAAAACAGATTGGCCATTGACTTGTAACAAGAGCTTAATCCGCTGCAGTCTAACCTAAACATGTGCATTCCCAGGGCTGTGGCTTGCAGGACAGACAGTGGCCAAATGGAGGAAGTGTTGCCTGTGGTTGCATTGTATGTAAAAAGGGATTGAGCATGTAATGTGGATGAACCTGAATTATGTGAGGGAGGCAAACTCCACTGCTGTAGCTCCTTAACCTTCTGATATTGCAATTCAGCAGCTTCTGTCATAAGGAATCAACACTCCAGAAAAAGTTTGGTTTGGTGTGCGAGTAGAAGACCTGGGAAAGGATGCCATGACTGCATAAACTACCCTTTGGGAAGCACATCAGCATGAGCCTTCCTGGCCCCACAATGTCAGGAAGGATTTTTGTTATTAATTATCCATAAATGAGAAAACTCAGGCATTGAGAAGAGCAGATTTCCAGGTCACAAGGGGACCAAGGGCAGTGCTGGATCTGAAACACAAGCTCCTGACATAAACAATTCAGTGTGTTTCAAAACACTCTATGATTCTAGGTGTGGGGAGGTAACAGGAATAAGTGAAAACAGAAAGGCGTCTAAAGAGTTCCTTCAGAGACTCACAATCTCAGATCCCCAGAAATAAGTGGCTATTTGAATACCCCTAAAGTGGAGCACCTAAGGCACTCACTAATAACTTAGGAAAATATTCTTTGAAAAAGAAGGCACAATCTATGATGTTACATATGGTGCATATTTGCTTACATCAGACCTACAGAGTTTAAACAGTGTCTGCTATAGTATGTACAGTAGGAAAACTGTAGTAGGTAAGGCAGCAATGGAACCCTGAGTCTGAAGAGAAACTGAAACAGTAGCTCCAAATTGTTCCCTGCCCTCAGGACTTGCTTTTTATTGGTTTCACCACTTAAAGCATGAAAAGAAGCCTATCATGAAGTGTTCCAAAAGTTGCTGTCCAAGCCTTCGTTGAATGTACATACTCGGGGGAAGGTAGAGGACTTGCACCTTTTTTTGAAGGAGGCTTTGCTGCCAAAATCTGAGAAAAACTTAAATCATGCTGTCTCTCCAACATACAATTATGAACTGAACCGACCATGCAGGTTGGTTTTCTCCCTCTGTATTGATGCATCTTTGAAGTCTGCTCTGCTAGTTCTGATCTAATTCCTTGAAAATTGTCGTCATTAGTTTCAGAGTTAAATAACCTGAAAGTGACCCAAACCACTGATTTGGTACAACGAAATACAATTTCCTCCTTGCTTGTCCAAATTTCTTGGTGTGACCATAGAGGAGAAAAAAAAGCCACTCTTTGTGCAGGTCTGACTGATAGGCTCACCTGCAAGTGACCTTATCTTTTCTGTGGCTGATTTGTAAGCAATGTGTTTAACCCAGAAATGCTGTTTGTTCATAGTCCTTCTATAGCACACAGATATAGTTTTTGCTAAAAAATCTCTCTGCAAAAGCAAGGAAAATCATAGAAACCTGCTCTGACTGCTGTATACACACACAGGAACATGTACATTTTTCTTGGCAAAACCAACCCATGGCTTTGATATAGTGAAAACAAGAGTCATAACAACATATCAGAGGACAGAAAACCTCAAATAAAAATTTTGCGCTTCTTGACACAATTTTTTTGCTTGAAAAAGCCTTAATAAGAAAGCATGCTAGTAATCATGCATTTGCACTATATTTTTTATTTAAACACATTAAAAAGAAAATACCATCAACCAAAAAAAAAAAAAAAAAAGGCAAATCTTTGACTTTAAATTACCATCAGTGGAATTTTTCATTGGCTTAAAGATAGCAATCATTTGACTTTAGGGGCTACAGGGCATATGAAGGGTTGTTACCCTTCCTGTCTCAGGAACGGAGCTCTCAGATTGGTCAAACTTCATTTTGGAAACCAAGGGCCCTTGTAAAATTTCTCTCAAAAAACTCCATCACAGTCTAGCAGAGCCCTTCTCAAAGAATCCTGCAGATGGAAACACTCGCCTTCTTTACCTCTGAAGCAGGATCTGCTCCTATTTGTGGTAAAGCAACAAAAGTTACTTACAGCTTCTCCCCAGGAGGAGTTTCCTTACTTTTCATCTCTTTTTTTTTTTTTTCAGAACAAAAAAACCTGCTTAGTGATATATTAATAAATGTTGTTTAAAGAAAAAGCAATTTGAGCTGTTACATAAATTGCATATACCACTGCATGCTTTTCAAATCACATTTTTTTGCTTTATTTGAAGGCATTTTGAAGGGACAACACTCTTTCTCTGAAATGAAAATGTCAGGACACAGCAGAAGAGGCTCAGAAGAGCCGGGATATGACATCAGCTTTGACTTCTTCCTCCCTCTCCATTCTGAACAAACATGGCCAGTATTTTCAACAGGGTTAAGTATGCAGAGAATGGGCTGGGTTGAGAGCAGACCTAACTTCTCATTCATGCATCAAGGAGGAAAAAAGCATTGTATGCTGAAGCCTTCAAAGAGAAAAAGCACTTCAGGCTTGGATTTGCACAGCCACCTGCTTCTACCAGCTGTAAGGTAAAAAAAGTCAGGTTTGCGTAATGTTTTTCACTGCAAACACGATTTACCTAAGTATGGCAAGGACTCACTCTCCTGAGCTCTCTGCACACACCTCGGTGAGTTACTGGAGGTGAAAACCTCTCATCAGCGATTGCACTTCATGACATGTCTCTCACTTAAACAATTCACTGTGTAAGGGTGTGAAACCATCTGTTTTTATTCCTTGGAGAGCTTTTGAATTAATTGTCGTGACAAAGATTCCCTACCTACAAGATTCCATTGACTACAAAACAGGAGGAAAGACAAAAGAGGAGAGGTTTCTGTTAAAGTGGACACACTGACTGAGTTATTAAAACGTTGAATTTCTCCTAGTAACTCCCATCTCCATAAATCCAAAACAATCAGATGTCACCCAGCATGTTCCTCGCCTTGCCCTCACAACATTATCTGATGATCTCTGGAACATCCTCTTCCCCCATCAGAGTCAGGAAAAGACAAGCCAGGATGTGTGGAGAGGAGTACAAATGAGGGGCAGTCCTGGAGCTCCTGACTTCTTTAATACTACTTGGATCTTTGGTAGCATGAGAAATAAAGACGCAGTTTTATTACAAGCAAAATAAATTGAACAGGGGTCACTAATCCAAGGGTTAACATTCTAGGGGTTTTTACTAACCCATAAGGCGTATCACGGAGCTGTAAGGTGCCAGATCCAGACAGGAGCTGGTGCCCGGAAAAATCATGCAGTCCGGGGATAGAGTAACTGTAAAACGCATATGGGTAGGGAAACTCCTTTGGCCACATGGCCAGCCATGGGGGCCGCCATGTTGCTTGGGGCCCCACCTCTCAGCACGGCCCAGCCAACCAGGGAGGGGGAAACGCCCCTCCTGTTAAGTAAATGGGGAGGGGTTTTGGAGACCTTAAAAGAGCGAAATTTGAACGCAGAGGTGTGCTTTTGGGACCTGCGTGCCCTAAGCACTTGGCACGTGTTGTAAGTAAAATTTCCTACTTGTTATATTTCTTTGTCTCACGGACTCGTGGTTTTTAATTCTAAATTCAATAAGGAGAAAGATTTTCTCACAGTAGTGTTGGGATAAGAGCTGCTTCTATACGTTGGATTACTACAGCTTCCTAAGACCTGGCCCTAAAACACATCGCATGACAGGAATCTCCCAAAACATCACCACACAGCCTTAATGAAAAGATTAAATCCAGGCAGGTACTTTTGTGTCCTTCATCCTCATGCATACAATTCCACTCAGACACCTCTAAATGAAGGATGAAGCCCTAAGTTCTACCTTCTTGAGGAGACTAAACTCTCAGTCATAGATATCCAGGTGTGAGAACCCAAAGCTTCTTCAGAGTCATGAAGATGATGTCCACGGCATTAAATTAGATGAACCACACCAGGGTGTGGAACATCCTCAGCTTTCTTCCACCCTTATCTCTGTTGATCAAATGTAACTCTGAGCAAGTAAAATACACCAGAGAGGCATCCAAGGTAGACAGTAGTCTGTCTCCATACTGCCACAAGACAGCACTGGAGCCTCAGTGACATGTCTCAGGTATAAGGGATCTGTCATGTGGGAGGAGAAGTTGAGCTGATAGAACAAACCTCTTTGATGTACCAAGTTCATTAATTATCTGGGGAATGGCAGACAAACACCCAGTGAGTGGAACTAAAAGCACCTTAGTGGTACATTCCTCAGGACAGCTGCTGCTCAACCAACCTGGAGAAGACTTTTAGCTTGAGAATTAAATAATTTCCAACAATAAAAGTATGAATCCATGCCTACATGTCAAATCCTCACTGTGCTCACAAGGGATTCTTCTCCATCCCAACCCACAGTGTGATCTCCTTGTCCTTTCACCCCTTGGATCAGCTCCAACAAAGGCTTTGGACAAGTAGCACAGGAAAGTGCCTGCTCAATAGCTGCTCATGTTTAGGATCTCTGCTAACTTCTTGGATTATGACTTCTGAGCCCTCCAAAATGTCAGGGACATACTCCATTCCCTCAGGCACTGGGTGGGGTGGAGAACAGAGTATTGGTTCTGACAAAAGTCCTGGCTTAAGACTGCCCTGAAATAAAGGAGACCAAAACATTTCCAGCTTCCTCACCTGGCTGAATGATGCCCCAAAGAACCAGTTTCCTAAAATGCACTCCTTTATTCAACTTTTGTGGTATATTTTTACTGAGAGTCCAGATTTCTTTCTGCCTTCCCGTTTGGTCTTTGTTTTTGAGGAGTCTGTTAGATATGAGAAACAGAGTGTTTCAGCTGCCTAGCTCCCAAGTGCATGGGGGGTGCCAGGCCTGGGAATGCCATTAGCAGACTTGTTTAGAGAAAAGGGTTAGTTAACCACAAAACTGCTCTGCTGATAATTTGTTTAACTGCTCCCCTGGTCAGAAGTGTGGTCAGGCTCAAAGCATCCAGGAGCTGTTAATCACCTGTCAGCGGGCTCTTGCAGCGTCTTCTGCAATTGCAGACCTTGTCGCTTGAGGCCCTGTCAGCAAGGGAAATGAAAAGAGCAACATTCAAAAAGCCTTTAAGGAGAAGGAGCAGAGCTGTGGCTGAATCTCATCTGTGGTGTATCTCATCTGGGAGCAGATTTCATTTGCTAACGGAAACCCCAATTCTTATGGCAGTAAGGCACCATGCAATTAACATTATTTTGCAGCTGAAATTTTAATGATTCCATACAGCCTGTCTTTCTTTTTCTGTTACTCCACCCCATCCCTTACAACTTCTGAACACGTGGGTCAGTTTCAACAAAACTTGGCACATGAGAGAAGTCTTGTGTGTATTATATTCCTACATCTCACAAAATCAGGGCAGAAGAGAAAGCGCTTAACGTCCCTCCTGGCAGAATACTTTCAGTGCAATCTCAGCTCTCATGTACCTGAGACAAGATCTATCTCCTGAGATGAGTGCAAGTGCCCTAATTGCAGAAAAACTTAAAGTCACATCTAATTAGAGACACCAGAGAACACAATGTCAGGACAGAGTCCCAGGCTCCTGGCGTGTTAGGACTGCTGTGGTCTTGCACTAGAGTAAGGCTTGGTGTTGAACCCAGATTCAACACATGAGTCTCTGCTCCAAAAAACAGCCTCTGTTCCACAGAGTTACATTCTGAAAGGAGACGTGGGTCAGAGCTCACCAGCAACTGAGTAAAAATGCTGAGGATGTGTCTGAGAGGAAACGTGTATTTCATTAATCAGCCCTAGTGATGAAGGACAGAAAGATGTCCCATTTGACAAGACTATCACCATATAGGTTTGTTCTGGGATGATCCAGCATAGAAGCACTCAAAAATGCTGTTATTGAGTTTGTTTTCTCAATAGTTTGTGCCTGATCCCAAACTTAGGCACAGTTCCAGCCGCTGACTCTTTCCAGTGACCTACCTCACTAAATAAAGATGGGATTGCCTGGAAGCAATTCCCCTGTGTTACTCTGCCCTATTTGTGATCTCCACTGTGGAGTGTCCCTTTCTTTGGGAATCACTCACCCAGGGTCATTAGATTCATTGCCCTGGCAGGTTAGAGGAGTCCTGCATGGTCCCTCAGACAGATGTGCTGAAGAACAGAGCATGCTTTATTGATGCCCAAACAGCCCTTATCAATGAGCCAGAGTTGAGTCCTACTCTCTCCCCCCAACACTGGAAAACTTCTCTGGGCCAAACCTGCAAATCAGAGAGGGGAAAAAACAGTTCTAGCTGTGAGAATTAAGAGCAGACCGTGGAATGTAGCATCAAGTCTCTGTTAAAAGTATGTTTTACCCTTTCCCTGAGGAAAGAAGAAAACATGAAAGCTCAAAGTAAATGTATATTTCCAAGAAAAATGCTATGTGATTAAGTGGTATGTTTTGATCACTGGCGGTGGGTATTTCATCACACAGGAAATCACTTTTAAGGGTCACTGTGTATTAATTGAGCTTTATTTGCTCTGAATTACCTCATCACACCCCACAGCATGTGCACTGCCTTTACTCTGGCTCTGCACATCCAGTTCTGGGCACACACACACACAGAGCTGCTGTAATGATGCTCTGTCTGCCATGCACTGCTGCTGGTCACACTGGCAAGCCACACTGTAGGGGCAGCTGCAGGCTCTGCTCCTCATGGACATCAGAGCACCACCTCACCTCTATCCTATCAAAAAACCAACCGGCTCCACCACTCTCCTCATGGCCTTTTAGGGCTGTGACTGGCCAGATGATGTGTGCACATTTTTGAGAGCCCCTGGGAATCCACACGTTGATTTTGATGGGCTTTAGACTGGCCTGTTACGCTCCAGCAGCCGGCTAATGCAGAACAGCAATTCCAGTGGAGCTGTGCACATGGGGTGGTGCTAGTGAAGAGGTTGAACCAAAGTGACAAGGAATAGATAGATGGAGAGTGATTTGGGGGGTAATTAGATACATCAGTGATATGGGATTCAGACCAACACTCAGTGTGTACCGGAGACCCTCCCTGCCCCTCTGCATGAGGAAATCCTGTTTGGTTTCCACATGGATGCAGGGGTATCCAGGTTCTGGAGCTGGGGGCTCTGAGAGAGTATTTATCCAGGCTAGACATCAGCTAAAATACATTGATTGCTTACTCTGCTCTGGATACTCTGGACTTAATTTTCAGAACAGCCAATAAGCAGAGCCATGGGAACCAGATCCAGTCCTGCTCTGCTGGATTTCAAGGCCATCAGGGACTTACAAGCCTCTTGGTTGACCTGCTGCAAAAGTGAGTCCATAAACCTCAGCCGGAGTTTCCTGCAAGCGGGCCAGGAAGATGTGGGGAATGAGGCTGGGCCTGCAGAGCAGGGCTGGCTGGCTTTCTGCTGGACTTCCTGCCAGGTACAACTATGGGACCTCTCAGGCTTCAGATGTTTTGCACCACGGTGTACATATAATATCATCTGGCCATGCCTTTCCATGTTGTATCTTGGTTAAGCCCAGATATTTATGCCTATTCAGCATTCAGTTTATGCTAAATGAAAAGGACTGCTGCCAGCATGTAAAAGATATATGAAACGTTGATCTGCAAAACCTGGACACTGGTGAAGCTTTCTGAGACTGCAAACCAGGGCATGCCCCTACAAGCAGGATTTCTGTTGCCTTCCTGCCAAGGGACTCATGTCTATCTTACAAAGTTTATTTGTGGGAAGGGAAAAAATGGTCAGTAAACATTAAATGTAACAAAAGAAAATACCAAACTAAATCTGACAGGCTTTCTTTGTACCACTTCATTTGGTGAAGAAACAGCATCTGTTCACTTAAATTAGACCAAAATATTGAGAAGATGTTTTCTAATGAGCTGGCAAATATAGATGCCAAAGGGGTGAGAGCTGAAATCTGGAGAGGATATTAGCTTTTTCCCCCTGATTCAAATACGATCTTTATTATTATTATTTTTGCTTCTTCTTTCCATTTAATTTGGCAGTGGACTTACAGAAGAAGTAAGCTTTTTAGTGTTCTCCCTTCTGTGAACTCAGACTGAATGCAGCCAAAATTAACTTCTCCCTGGGAGGTGAAGATAGAAGAAAAGGAAACTAGTCTTCATTTCCTACCTCCGTCTCCCTGACATTATATCCTTTATTTACAAGACCTTTGTATCATCTGCATAAAGGAAAAAAAGAAAATAATATATCAAATTGAAATCTGGAAGTGTTTATTCACTTTACAATGGCATTGCCATAAGAAGTTTGATTTCTCATCTACTCCAGACTGCACTACATAGGAATAGTAACCTCTTTAGCCCACCACTGAATTCTGTGATTCATTGGTGTAACAACAGAGTTTTGGAGGGTTCAAAGTATTTCCCTTCTATTCTGACAACTCACAGGAAAAAAAAAAAGTTGTTTCTGAGGAGGTGCCAAAGGGGGAGGAAGACTTTTGCTGGTCAAAGCAAAGAGTCCATTGAAAGAAAATGGAACAAATAGGCTTTGATGATTTTTAGACATGCACTTTAGAAGGTGTGTGCCTTTAGAAAGCAAAGCAAATACTTAACCATCATTTAGTTAAAATCCTAGCATCTCTGTTGCACATAGGCACCCAGCAGGGAGAGGTAGGAAATTCTGTAGGTTCTGATGGGGAATGTTCTGACTTCCAAAATGTAACACTTGTGATTTTATAATGCAACTTCTCCTACAGGTTATCTTTCAAATGTAGACAATGTAAGTCTGTCATATTTTTGTTTATGCTGCAGTCAGATACAAAGGTTGTAAATTTGAGTTGATCACAAACCTCGTCTAAAGCATGTGTGTGCTTCCATGGCACTGTTTATCTTCAGTGTTTGGCCAGTTGAGATAACACAGTGGTGTGTCAAACACATGACGTGTTATCTAGACACCATGAACACTTTTGTTGCAGGGACATGTTGACACAGCACTTTTGAGTAGATGAAGACAACATGATGGCTCCACTTATGCTGAGGAACAAGATGAGTGTTCTTATGTTAATGTGTGTGTCTCCCTCCATGCCTAACACTGTCATCTTGAGCTTGAAGGGTGGAACTGCTGTAATGAATTCAGCAAAAGAATTGTTAAAAAAAACCCCAGCACTATATTTTAGGTATGAGAAGGATTTCATGTTGTTATTCTGGGATTAGAGAGAAAAAGGTAGCCAGTTCTTTTACATAGAAAACGTGTACCCGCATGGGAACTTGCCTTTGGGTTGTTTTTTTTAAAAAATGTTCTTTTCCTTTGTTAAGAATAAAAACACAGTATTTGAGATTGACAGGTTTGAGGACATTTGGAGGGAGAAAAATTAAGTACCATTCTTAAGGTCCTTCTTAACCACTAGGACAAATCACACCCATGACATCACTAAACATCACATGCCAAATTCTGTCATGCCTATATGTCTGAGAAAACTACAGTATTTCAGGTCTGCATCCTTGCTTGGGGGCATCTACACTCCTCTCTGAGCACCCTACTGACATCTCTCAGTGTACAAGGAAGTCAGAAAGGACAGGATTCAGCTGGAAAGCCGTACTTTTGGGTGTGCAGGGAGAAATTCAATCTCAAAATTAATAGTTCTTTATGAGCCTATTTACCCTGTGACATAGAAGACAGAAGAGAAGGACAGGAGTGGGTAGGGATCTGGACTGGAAGTCCACTGAGCCCTGTGTGAAAGCATCAGATTGGATCTGGAAGTATGACTGCCACATTTGTGGGACACCAGACAATGCCAGACCTCTCAGCTCCAATGGTAGGACTGAAGCAGGCTGATTTCTGGAGGCAACACGACAGAAACCGACCTGGGTCCGGCTGCCTCCCAGGTTCCCTCCCATACAAACACTTTCAGGGGAGGTGAGACTGCATGACAAATTCAATTAGAGATGAGCCTGAGGGGGGAAAGAGGTTGTCAAAACAGATGATTAAAATGAATGCAGTTTGCAGCCAAGGGGAGTAACCAGCATTGTCATGCCCACAAGCAAGGGAAAAAAATGTGCTAGAACCTACAAGGTAAAGGGGACTCATTTGGTTTTTTTCATTGTGTTGCTTCAGTTTAGTTTCTCCTTCTCCACCCCTCCCATTCTCTGTAATGCTACTGCTTGGCTACACATTAAACACTTTGACAGTCACACAAAATCATCTAACATTTCCATGGCAAGTGAAACATGAAAGCATAAACAGTTTATTTCTTGTGAAATTTGTAAGGAAAACAAACATTTTACAAGGCTCCGGTTCCCTCTGCCTTTTCCTCCCTTGTAGCCTTCAAAATTATTGCCAATGCAAAAGACAAGAGAGAAAACAGACCTTAAGTAAACAGAGTCGTGAGTGTTATTTACTATCTGCTGGTTATATGCCAAGGAGATATCAACCAAGCAGACATTAGGAAAATATTTATCCAAGCATTAATATATTCTTTACACATGACACATTGCACATCATTATTTAGCTGGGCTGATAACACGGAAGCTTTAGTAACAGCATATTTCTTCCTGTGCTTAGAAGTCTTTAAAGCATTTTTAAGCCTAGCAGTAAATCACAGCCCAGTTTGCAGATATATTCTATATACACATGCATATTCTGCTTTGGTCCTTCTAATCACATGGATGAGCATCCATGTCTTTTCTTCCCTGGAACCTGAATGTCATTTTGGTGTTTGAAAAACAAAAACCAAAACAATCGATGTCTTCCACATCCTAAGTTCCTACTAAAATTCCCAGCACCATCCCCCTCCACTGCTTAATGAGGGCACTGATCGGGTGAAGCAGATCAAATAATACAAGAACTGAGACAAACCTGGAAAGGCTCCTGAACAAATCAAGAAAGTCTTTAAAATGTCTAAAGCACTCTATTGTTTCAGGGCTGGGAGGTTGTGGGCTTATTCTGGTGATCTGTCAATATGTCTCTCCCCAGGATAAATCCCAAGAACTTTTATTTTTGGTCTTATTCTCATATTTTGTTTAATAAGTTTGGCAGATGAAAATGTTTGGATAGTTCCCATCTGTCCTAGACAGGCAGATGAACCTCTCGCTGTTCTGACTGTTCCTGTGTAATAAATACCAATTCCTACATGCAGGATTTAAAGCAAACCTGATCTTATTGAATGAAAATGGAAATAATGGACACACAATTAGAGGGGTGGATTTCTTAACTGCTTAGTCAGCATAAAAGGTGTAGGATCCACTGAAAAGACTGAGCTCTGAAGAGGAGAAAGAGTGACAAGGTACAGACATGGGTGCATTAGAGAGTGGGCCCCCCAGCGACCTCACAACATAAGTTTCCACAGACCTCATAACAATCCCATCAAAGCTTTGAGCCCTTTACAATGTTATTTTCATTAACAAGCCTAGGAAAAGATTAGGGTTCCATAACGCAGCACTGTTCTGAAACACTTCTTGACGATGCCATTTAGTCAAGCCTTTCTCTAACTATTAACCAAACATTAAAATACTCCAGATCTTACTATGCCTATTTCATATGGAAAGCTGGAGCCTGGAGAACTTTAGTGAGACATGACAAGAGTTGGTGACACTCTCAGGAACAGAAATTGAGCCATGATTCCTCTTGTCCTGTCTGAACTCCCAAGCCCTCATCAAAGAGCCTGGACAGTCTTTGCAGCTACAGATTTTTGCAGCGATCCACAGGGACTCATAAAGGCTAAAGCTGCCTTTAAAAATGACTTCTTAGGCATGCAAAGGCATAAAGTTAAAACTTTCTGAGATAAGTTGTAACTCTAAGCCCCAGCACATGCCTGTCTACTAATCCATCTTTTCAGTGAAAAATGTCACAGGGAATTGCAATCATTCTCTTTAGAACAGCAAGATCCACAGGCCAGTCAGTCCAGCAGCATCATGCTTTCACTTAGTGATTTGACATGCTCTCTACAAAAGGGTTGACTTAATAATGTTCAAATAATGTATCACACGAAGAGAAGAAATAAAGGGAATTGTTAACACAGAGATATTACCCCTGCACGCTTGCAGGTTTGAAGTCTGCGTCCTGCAACCCCTCTGTGATGACACGTGTAATCGCTTGCCTCTGGGACCTGGTTTTCCAGCTCTTGAATCATAAGGGAAACTTCAAACTTCCCAAAATCTCTAAGACTACTGAAGTGAGGGAATTGTTCTAATTAGGCTTATGACTGGTGCTGTGCAGTTTACAAGCTGTGGGGCACTCCAGCCATACATTTGACAGAAATGAATGGAAGGGGGGAAAAAATTCTGCACATTATTTCCCAGTGAAAAACTCTAGAAGAGATAAGAACATTTCACAAATAACTGATAAGCTACATCCTGCTGGTGTTTGTTTTTATTTATATTAATGGATTAGCTGAGCTGAATCAAAGATTCTGGGTGAGGAATGTCTCCAAGACTAATGGGAAGACAGCACTCATGTGAGTGATCTTCAGAAGGGACTACAGATTTAATGGCAAATGTAAGGCTTGTTTAAGGAATTGAGGCTTCATCTGAAAAATTCACAGGTATTTTTTCAAGCCTAGATGGGATTGGGTCTCTTCCAACTCGGCATATTCTGTGATTATCCTTCAGGCCGGTCTCATGTGGTAAAGGTTCAATGGCACCTGCCACAAGCCCGTAACTTCTATTTAACACCTCCATAGGCAGTCTGGATCGAGATATTCCAAACGACAGGCATTGCACCTCCTCCCAGAAAATTTCTTCCATTTCAATGCAACATTAATAGTCTAGCAAGACTCATAATTTTCACTTGAGTTATAGGTGGCAGTAACAGTATTCCAACATGGCTTATTTAGTTTGTTTAGAAAGCCCACTGCCATGTGTTTTGCTAATATCCTTCCCAGGCTTGAGCTGACACCAGTTAATTCTGTTTCCTACATACCTCTGGGATATACATCTCTAGCCTAACTGGTGGAAAATTGGTTGTTGATGCTCAGGAAATAACCGATTTTCCATCTATTATAATGTGGCCGTACTGAAAGTATTATGCTGCTGATATACAAACCACCGATTACAGTTCTTAGTTAACAAATAGGTTTTGTCAATTGCCCCAGGCACTGCCTAACAAAGTTGTGCTTAACGGCGAAGGAGGCCGATTTCTTGGGGGATATGGCTTCAATGGAGCGCAGATCTACACACACACAACAGTTGCTATTCATCAGGCACTGGGAAAAAAAAGCCTGGCAGCAAGCCAGAAATGTAAAGCAGCTCTGTAAGTTGGCAGAGTAGTTTATAATTACTGCTATTAAAATATACACACACGCATATACATATATATATATATATGCGCATACACACAGACATATGTCAGATTTGCTGAGATACAAAATGCCGATGCTAACTTCAGGGCAATATTTCTATGATGATTTCATTCTGGGATTAAGTATTTCGGAAGGAAGATACAAGATATTAATTAAAGCAGGGGATAAATACCTCCTTAATTAACTGATGAAATACAATTTGCATGGAAGTGAATTCTTTTTAATAACTGCTGAATGTGCCTGCGGCAATGTTTCAGCACAACCCCAGTTCTCCCCTTCTGTCATCCTCAAGGAGTTCTAAATAAATCTTTAGAGACTAATTCTGATCTTGCTCACTGTGGTGGAATTACTCTGGTCTAAGAAATCAGAAAGCAAAATCAGAAGGGGAAATCAGGCCAGCTGATTTTGCTGCTTCTTCTTCCCCTTCCTCATGCACAGCAGAACAGAAAGAACCACTCAGACCAACTCAGGGATGAGGTATTCTAGGTTGGATCACAGAAGGCAGCAAGAGAGATGCTACTGCAGGGCTCTACCACACCGACACTACTATCATGTAAATCCTAGTGTAGGGTTGTTTGCTTACCCTCTAAGTTATATATTCTGTGATTAGACATATGTCAGTCCAGAAACTTTAAAGGAGAATAATCTGGCAGGTATGAAATTGCCAGTGTCTGAGAGATATCCTTGTTTATTTGGTTTTTGCTTGGTTTTGGTAGCATGTTTGCCTCATGTAACACCCTGTAAGAAGTGCTAGTTTCATATGGGGATGCTGAGTATTTTACTTTAACATCCGTGATCAACATGTGGTCTCAAGGTCATCTCTTTTCAGCACACTACTCAAACTCTCTTCTGAAGTTGGAATTATTCATTTCCTTGTGGCCTCTTCTATGTCATTTATCACAAAGGAATCCAAGCATTTCATAAATGATGATGAAAATGGGTTTATTTTCACAACTTGCTAGTAAGGACTTAGTTCGGCTGGTGCCACCACTGTTTTATGGATGGGTAAAGGATAGACAGATGTATTAAATTCCACATTTCTCCCAAGCCTGAGAAATTCAAGTGGCCTCTGATTCAGTTTTTTCAGCTGACAGTGCATCCTGGTTCCTTGTGGATATTCTGACTACCTTTACCACCCCTAAAATTGTGAAAGTTCAGGACTTCTACAAACCCAAGTTTTGCAAAGCCAGGATTCATCCTAATAATCTCTCATGAGAAACTGATTTCAAGATTTGCCTGGAGTTAGATCACAACCTGGTGGCATGTTCTGCCTTCTTCGGAACCTCAGGCTGAGCTTCTGGCTGCACCTTCCTCACACCCTTCTCACCAGACCTCTGTATCAGCACACCCAAACAGGCATCTCTAGGATCGCAGAGGAAGCAACTGATGCCTGCTTTACAGGAGGCATCGACTGGTTCCCTGGAGCCTCCTAGGGAGCATTGGCTGTGGACCAGGTGCCTGTCCCAGAAAGTCCCACTGAACCTCTGAGCTGCTATACAGTTTAGATTTTTTTTGCTCTTTCACTACTTGTTCTTCTAATGCAAATAATGCCTGAGATCCACTAGGGAACACATGTGAGGTTTTGGAGGACTTTTTGGCCTTCTCAGTTGGGGCTTTACTGGCAGCAGAGGCAAATGTGTCCAGATGACAACTTATTTCAACTTGCAGAGTGAGACTTCCCCATGCACTAAGAAAAAGATGAGAGTTTTGAATTGAGAGGATCATGCATATAATCAACTGAAACTCTGAAGACTGCAATAAAAAGTGGCTGAATTAACTTTTTCAGGGACATTTGGCTTCATTGTTAAGCAGCTAACAAAAGAAATAGAGAAACTGCATGCTCTGGATGGGACAGACTTCAGGCATGTGAACGAAAGTCAGACCATCCAGCTCTACAGCTTGTCACCTCAGCTGGGCACATGAAAGTAGTTTGTCCCTGGGACCTGAGGTGTCTGCTGACATCTGAGGATTGGGAACAGCCAGGTATTACAGGCCCTGTAAGGCTACATATGACGGAGGTGGTATAAATTGTCTCTTCTTCCTGTTCTTTCCAGAGATCTCCATTTCACTTATTCTGTTCCCATGACAGAAATTCAGAACAAAAGAGGAACTGAAAATGTCAAATTAGCTATTTCTTTCACCGTGCTGTAACTAGGCAGGGGAAGCTTTAGAGGGAGGAGGCAGGGGTGGAGGGATAAAGGGAGGGAGGAGATGGCAAAGGTATTCACAGGCCATAATGTGCCATCTCCAAACAGTGGGTCCAAGTTTATGCTTTTCAAATTTTTTGAGATGCATATTTGTGGGTTTTACAGAAGCAGAATAAAGTACTTTCCCCTTCTACACACATTCTTGGATTTTTGTTCTCATTTTCTTTCAGTGGAATAAGATCAGTGTTGGCACCCAAATTAGATTTCAACCCAAAGTTCAACTACATTACAGAGTTTTATAACTACAAGGTCTGGCCCACCCTAATAATACAGCTGTGCTCCTCCCCCTGACCTGTACTGACTACAGGGTAGGTGAAAGTCTACCTTTGCCAAGCAATATTGAAGGCACAAACACAACTTCAGCAATTCCATGCAGACCAAGATAGAATTCACAGCTGCCTGCTCATTTAAAAAATCTCCCCACTGCAGGCATCAAAGACTCAGGGCCAAATTTCCCCTGCATGATTCTACCTTGGCACGGATATGCTCCCAGTGCTGCAGAAAGCACAGTCTCTCTCACCAGGCAAACCTCTTCTACAGCCCAGGTTACACAGGTCAGCCTCTTTACTGGGTTACTAAAGCTATTCTGGTTGTCTGTTCTGCTTTACTGCCTCAGCAATTTCCTTTCAAAAGTCCAGCCCTTTCTCTTGGCTTCTTATTTAATTTTCCAAAGAATTTCCACCATGCTATCAGGAGAAACTTCATCCTGAACCCGCCCATCCTCCCTTTCTGGTGCTGCATTCCTACCTGCCAAGGATGGGCAGGTGCTTTCAGACGCACTACAGACACACAGACAGCAAGAAATCTTCTGGCCAGCTGAGGACAAAAATAGTTAGCTGTCCTGGCATTTGACCCCAACTCCAGAGTATGGTTTTGGAAGGGGGCAGGCGATACTCATACTGGGTTTTTAACAAATGTCATCTAAGACAGGGCCTTAGACTGATGTCACATATGTACAATACCACAGGGCTTCTCAGGAAACATCTAATACAGCATGTAAGGGTGGGAATACTATGCTTTAGTGTGATTTGTTTTTAAAATGTGCTGGAAGAGAAGGGGGAGAAGGCAAGGAATCCTATTCAGAACTAGATTTCAACAAATGATTTCTACAAAGAAAAATGCTATTCTTTTTATGCCAGCACCTTTTAGTCGTAGGACTTAAAAGAGTTTGGGGTTCTTTGTTAACCACTTGGACTGATGCCCAACAGTTGTTTTCATTTATCCTCGACATTCTCAACTGTTCCCATTGAAGTGAGATAAAGTAGCAGAAAGAAAAATAAATGGGGTTTTTCTCCCTTCCTTCCCCAGTGCTTGGGTCAGTGTTCTGTCTTGTTTTATGGAGTTCTGAGAGGGTGCCATCCAAGCAGCCGCGGAGGGGGATGCGGGAAGGACAGCCCGGAGCTGTGGTGAGGGGCTCACAGCCCTCGGCTGCACCTCCCAGCTCTGCTGCAGCCTTCCTGCACTGTCTTTGCCAAGTCACTTCACCTCTCCATGCCTCAATTCCTCATCTCAGAAAGACAATATCACTTCTTTTTTCTCATCTTGCACCAGTTTTGTGTCTACAGACAGGAAGATTTTTTAGGCCAGGGTAATTTCTTACTACCTGTTTCTTGCCCTGCCTAAAACAATGGGGCTTTGGTCTGTAAGAACATCTAGGTAGCAGAAGAATTTAGCTCATAACAAGTGTACTTGTCCAGATCTGCACGTCCTCTGGGTTTGCCTTAACTTCCTCATGGCCAGAACTGTTGGAACAGTTTTAATCACTCTGTGAATATACTTGACAGGTTTGAATCAAACCCAAACCCAAATTGAAAACTGATTTGAATTGTTATTTCTTTTCAAACCCAGAACTGAACCTACCACTCTTACTTTGAAGACTATGTGGGATACAAAAAGATCCCAAGCAACAGAACAAAACTTTCTCTGTAGCTGGACCAAAACTCAACTAAAAAAAAATGCCTGGTTTGACTGTAACAGATTTACTTCCTTGATGATTTCAGTTTCCACTTATTCATCATGTCATGTTAGCTGAAGTTATTAGGAAATACAGCATTATTTGTGTAAAAATTAAGAGTTTCTGAAAGCTTTAAAGTCCTTGGCATAAAGGGTTACTTAGGAGAAACTTGTTACAAAATCTCATGGTCACTTCTAGTCAGTATTCCACTTGGAAAACTTCGATCAACTAATTGAGAGAATGCACAACTTAACCAGGAAACAACCTATAGGTGACAAGCACTTCTCCAAAACCACCAAAAGAGATAAAAATAACAAAGGACAACCTGATAGAAATGGTGTTTCGGTCTGATTTTCCAGCACAATTCTGGATGCTGATGTGCCTGAGTTGCTGCACTTGGATTTGAGTTCCTCTCAAGTTTTGGTTTTAAAAAAATCTAAAGAGGAGCTTGGGATGTTGTGTTCCAAACAGTGAGGTGAGAAGAGACAATGAAACTTGGAATTCCTTCCCTCAGTTCAGTTACATTTTTTGACTAAGTCTTATGACCAAGCTCAAAGTACATGTTATGTTTTGTCTTCTGGTTTTCGTAGTTTGATTTTGAAATGAAAAGTCCTGCAGTAAATGAAGAATCAAAACATTTTCCTTTGATTTCATGAGGTGTTGGTGTTACTTACCAGTCAGTCTTGTGTATTTAGATACAGTTTCTGTGTGGACTTTGATCTCTGCAACTGCAGACAGCCACTGTCAGAGGCCAAAATCGTCACAGATCAACTCACACACAAGACAGGCATGCACGAGATGGTGCTCTGCTTGGAAACCTTCTGCCTACTGCTGTTTTCATAACCATAAAACCAAGGTTGTGTTGAGTGAACAGGACAGCCTTGTTTTTGACTGGACACAGAGAGAAAAGAAGAGAGGAGAAACAGGCCTGGGAAAAGCCCAGGTATGCCAAATGCCTGCAATTACCTGCCTCTGCCCTTCCTTTCACCATCTGTGAACAAGTAGTGACGGGTGACTGCAACGACTGGAGCTATTAACCTACAGCTCAGCTGAATTAATTCCATTTTAGCTGGAAAAAAATGTTCCCAAACATTCAGGGCTAGGCCAGCAACATTAAGCAAAAGCAGGAGAAGAGGGAACAGGGGAAAACAGCCAAAAAAAAAATCTTCCTATCTTCTTCATTCTCACTCTCACACCTCCAGGGAAAAACTGCAATCCCAGCCCTATCTGAGTCTTACGCAGGCACCAGAACAAGCGTCTGGTTGATGTGACAGGGCAGCCAGCAGGTCAGGAGCAGAGAAGCAGATGTGCTCCTGTGCAGATTATCTCCTATGTCATATTTGAGATTTTTTCCCCTAGATGGTGCTGTAAAACACATTGCCCACCACACAGCAGGTAAAAAGAAGGAGCAGCTTTCTTTTCTACAGGACTGCTCTTTGTGAGCACTGTGTTATGGTTAGTTTTACTGTGCTAGAAAAGACACGCACAGACTGCATCTGCACAGGGCATGAAAGCCCCAGCCACTGTTGCCTTTCCACTTTGGAAGATAGAGAAGACTGAGACTAAAGGTGAATCCCTGCTCAGGTGCTGTTCATGGCTCAGATGGAAAAACAATCAGACAAGATCATTCGAGACACTGCCTTGGGAAAATAGGTTTGTAGAGGCAGTAACAAGTGTCTGCCTCCTAAGGAAACCACAGCCATTTGTGAAAGCATAAAGCCCATGTTCCCTCCACATCCTTCCCTCCCGCACACACATCTTCATGGCCAGATCCAAAGCCCTCTGCACGCAGCCCAGTGACAGAGATAAGGCCAATGAAGTTGGAGCAGATGACTTCTGTCTCTCTGGCTCCCATTCTTTTTTGTTTGTTTCCATGACCGTAGACTGTTCCCACACCACCAAGTGACTAGTGAGTAACCACAACCCCCTGTGTTGGGAAGATAAAGGCAGTATCTGGAGCATCCTGTGATCCAATTCACCCAAACACCTGATAAAACCAACCCCTCCCTCTCTCCTGCTCTCAGGCTGTCCCTCCTGCAGGCGCCTGCTTATGTGGTCATGTTTGAAACCATCTTCGGTAACACCTACGTGGAGACTGCCTGGCATCGTCTAAATCCTCTACAATAATTCTCTGCTCCTCCCCCTCTTCTGCTCTGAATGGCGAAGATGGGGTCAGTGGCTTGCAAAAATAAGCCAAACCGGATCAGGTGATGATGTAGGATTAGGTGTGGTTCCCCATGGGGTGTCAAATCCCAGCACACCCACTGTTAGTCCATTATATTTTAATGGCAAGAGGATAAGTCAACACTTCAAAGAGAGAAAGAAGGCTGTGGAGAGCCTCCTGGATTCCTCTTTAAGATGAAGATAGAATCAGCCTTAATTGAAGTAACTTCTTATCTGTTTCCATCATTTCTGTTTCATGGAAGTGGGAGGTTAAAATGGACAAGAAGAATAGCACAGGAAGAGTCTGAGAGAGAAAACAGCTTTTCCCTGTTGCTGCATGTCCCCTTTGTGATTTTCTGCCTTTGCCCTGCATGGATAAAATGACACAAACCTGCCAAAACCTGCACAGATTCTTATCTCCACCCTCCATTACCAGAATTTTGTCCCTTGCAGTTTGCCAGACCCTGTCTTCTGCCTTTCATAAAATCACAGAATCATTTAAGCTGAAAAAGATCTTTAAGATCAAGTCGAACCAATCACAACAGGGACTGGAAGATGCTCAATGAATGAGCCAGGTACAAGGAATCTGTTCAACCATACAGTTAAAAATCATGAGAGCTGACCTCTTTAGAATCTGCTACCACCTAGACAGACACAATTTGGCATTTAGGTTATTGTGCAGTCACCATTTTGGGCGCTTAAGTTGTGCCTCAGGTAGTTTTGCAAGGGCCTCAGCTGAGAGGAAAAAACACTGGCTTTACCAATAGCAAAAGTACTAGCAAAGAGAAGAACTGCAGGGATTCATGTTGCATAAATATTTTCTCACAGCCACCGAGGCTTTTTTCACTGAGGGAAAAGGCATATGTCTTTTTAAGTTTGATGGTATGGGAAGTAAAATGACAAAGCCAGAGAAGATGGAGCAGAAGTTGTAAAAGTATGTGGTGAGAGGTAAATGTTGGCTTCTCCCCATAACCTTTATTGTGGCCTGCTCACACTTGTTCACACAACAAACTTGTCTCCACTAGGTTTTCACCTCAGGCCATGTGCCTCGTGACAGTGAACCCCAAAGAGGAACATTGTGTTTTCTTCCTATGAAGGTATAGCCTGAACTTCTGTGTTCCCTCCCTGACCTACTACTGGATGAAGCAGCCTGGGCAAGAAAAACAAGAGCGAAAAAAAAGCTAGGCAAGACCTTAATGTCTCTCTGACAGACTAGTTTCAAGCTCATCATTTAAGATGCCAGTAAAGCATAGTTTGTCTTATCTTTTTTTTTTAAAAGAAAAACTTTCCATTTAACACCCAAAGCCAGATTTATGAACAACTATTACGCCCTAAAGGTAACTGTTTCTGTTCTGTAATAGACACAGGGGGTGACATCATGCTGCTGTTTCTGCTGCACTGTTTGGCAGAGGCATGGATTAAGAAATATTGAAAAAAATATTCTGGTATCTTTGGGTCTCCCTTTGTCATATACAGAAACCATATATGCTCTGTTACTTGGAAGAAATGTGAAAATTAGGAGCTGTAGCTCCTGGGAGAAAACACTCTGGTATGAAGAAGAGAAACAGGATGATAAAAGGGTCGGGGCAAGGTGAGTCAAGTGTAGAGTCAACATACAGCTCTCAAAGAGCTGGAAAACTACCTTGGTGAAAACGGAGGACAGGAAATAAGAAGGCATCACTGACTGCACTTCCAAACTAACATGGAATAACTGAAGCACCACCTTCAGAAAGGGAGGTGGGTAAAGGAAAAGCCATCAAAAATCCCAGAAGGTTTTACTTCTAGATTGGTTTTGAAAGGAAATGAAACTTGTGAGTATGTTCTTAATGTGTCTCTGGTCATGACCTGAAACACATGATAGTATTTGCCAACAATCTTTAAGTCTGTCTGCTTCTTCCGACCAAATTTAGCACAGATGTGGAAAGTTCTTGCCTATTTCTTGCAAAAATGTCACTTGTAAATTGTTCTGCATGGATATTTCAATCTTACCCATTGGAAAACCCACATTAGCATGCCACCCTTGAATCACAAATCCATAGGACGTCATTGAAAGTGATACTCATGGCACAATCTGTTTTGAACTAACACAGACTTAGATCATGAAACAAGTTCTCCACAATGGCAGGGGTTTTCCCTTAGTGAAGACAGCAAAAAGTCAGAGCAGCCAAAGCCAGTTCCAGATAAATGGAACTGGGAAACACGATGAGGGAAAGCAACTTCCCTTCCTGTATCAGGGAAGACAAATATACAAATGCCCCAAACCAAGTAAAACATGCACAGTGGAGAAAGAATCATAATTTCATTGCTACATATTCATGTTATACAACTGCATCAGGTTTTGTAACGCAAGAAGCCATATGGGAGTGGACTGCGCACATTCACACACCCAGGTCACACACCCTTTTCAGAAACTCAACATGTCTTACAAACTCCTCCACTTCTAGAAATAAGCTGGTAACAATGAACCAACTCCTCACCAGGACAGACTGGACACTCTATACACCACCTAATCCAAGCTGTGGGTTTGTTCAAATCCCTCTCATATTGCAGCTTGACTGGCGATGGTGTTGTGGGCAGTTCCTTATAGCTGAAGAGACTTGACACTGGCTTTCCAGTAACTCACTGAACTGAAATGGTGATTTGAATGAAATCTAGGTGTTAGACTGGGGAAAAGCAATAGTCATGTTCTGCTTGGTGTAACATAGGTGTTGGGTGGGCATGATTCGTAGTGGCATGGAAGGACAAAGGAAAAGGAAAATGAAAAAGGCAGAGTGTTCCAATATTAAATTATTCCATTTTACACTGCTGATGCAATCTGAGTAAACCAGCAATTTCCTTTTGGCCTCTGCTTTATGAGCGATCCTATTCAAGCTTTGATAATAAAAGGAACACAGGTGGGTAATTAAGGAGGTGTGAAACTCAAACGAATAGCCAACTTTCTGCTGGTGCTTTTCCCCATGTGTTCTGGGAGGCTATCTGCATGCAAGTGCTGAGTGATTGAGTGATGTCACAGACTGACCTGGGGACTAATTTTCTTCCAAAACTGAACAATACTCAAAAGCTTTCTGTAAAAATTTTGCTCTAGAAATTGCTGACACTTTTGCCAGTCTGAGAACGGTTTAGGGACAACAGCACCTCACTTGTAATCATGCTTTTCATAGATCACAGCAGAACTCAGAGACAACCATACTGGGTCACACCAGAAGTCCATCCAGCACAAGAGGCACCTGGCAGTAGCCAGCAGTGGATGTTTAGTGAAGAGTGGAATAGGGCATGTATAGAGTGATCCTTCCCTTTGTGTTGCCCCTCAGTTCTTGGTTTACAGGCTTCCTGGAGAGATTGCCTTTTAACCAGCATTTAACATCCTTCTGTGGAGCTCTCCGGCACAACTCGGTGGGAATATATCATTCATACAGCAGTAAGGATGGAACTCAGAAGCCCTCACTCTGAAAACACAGATCAATCATCAGAAGGGTAGCAAGACCTCCAGTGTAAGAGCAGAGAAAGCCTTGGAGTTACAGGCCCCCAAAGAGTCTGAAGTTCTAACTAGTTCAAGGTCACTCTTTACACAGGACTAAACCATGCAGCTAACATTTTGTTTTACCTAACCACATAAATCCATATATTTTTAACACATGGAATATGTTTTAATATATATTAACAGATACAATTCTATCAGTACATTTGATTATATTACATATACCACCTAAATATTACATATTCACACAGGTAACAAGAGAGTGATAACTGCCTTTTTAGCTTTGTTGAAAAGGCTGACAATAAACAATGTATTTAATCCATCTCAAACATCAATTTTCATCCACACGAATTTTTCTAATATTCAAGTCCAGCTAATTTAATTTGAAAGTATTCAGAGTCAACAACAGAAAAGTTTCACTTCAAAAAAAATGACAATGAAATTAACTGTGGTTTTTTTTTCTTCCTGTTAAACAAGCAGCAACATACTCCTAAGTCTGCCAGAAAATCTTACAGAGGCCAAATATAGAGGATATGAGCCCCTATACTGAGTTACAAAAAGAGGTCCTTTGGACCAGCATGATGCCTTTTTAGCAGCCAGCAGCCAGTGTGCAAAAGCAAAGCAGGTGTCTGCATGTTCCTTCTGGTTGCATCTAACTTGCTGGCATCCTTTCCCAAGGATAATTTTTGAGGCTAGCTGATTACAGTCAGCTAAAATTTGCCATGTGTCCTGTCCATGGCTTAGGAGTGATGGTTTTAAAGGAGGAAGTCATGGCTGTAATCAAACCAACCAAACCAGTGATACATTCACAAGAAACATAACTTCAGAGGGCATATCCCCGTCCCCAGGGATAATTATCAGGACTTCTAAAAATGTATGGGTGAGCGTGCTTTGGCCTTTCTTCCTCACCCCAGTCCTTGCAATCTGGCACCTCCTCAATTTCTGGAAAGGTCTCTTATACATAACAAAATGAGTACAAGAATGCTGTTCCCCTCCACGTCCTTCTCATCACCTGAAGTGTGGAAAGCTGAGTAATTACAAAGTGACCCCAATGGCTCCACAGAGAACTATAATCATGAGCTTAAGTCCATTTAGGAAGCCTGATACCAAATATCCGACTGCGGCACAGTAAAACCAAAATTCCCTACCGACTATCTCTGCTCATAAAAGTGATTTAGATTGGTTCTCCTGCACATGAGTTCTCTGCTGGCCGTCTGAAACAATTAGCAAAGCAAATAATAGATTGCAATGTTTTTCTTTCCATCCAGGTTTGTGCTTTATATGAGTGAACAGTTAAAACATATATCTTTAAATGTACAGTTCTGGAACCTCTGAAGTCCCTTAGCTGCTGAGTGAAAAGGAACCAGCAAAGTTCTCATTTGCAGGGAACAACAACAAAAGTCTTGCCACTCCTGCTGGAGATGCTCACTTCAGGGTTGGAACTGCAAACTGAAGTCATTAGATCCTCAGCTCCTGTGTGACCATCTCAACTGACCTTATTAACTCAATGTTTTTGATTTTTCAAGGTAAAAAAAGTGGGAAAGGACCAAGCTGTTAACCAGATCCAGTTTTATTCCTTCTCTGTGCCCCTAGCTTGATTTTCATGCCATAAAATAGAAGCAGTTTATCAAATTCTTCTCAGCTGCATGCTGATGCCAGGCTGTACACACAGTCTTGCTACCTGGAGAGATCTGGGCACTACTTATTACTGAACTCTAAGTTCAGTTCTCTCCCCACACTTGTGTTCTGTGATGCCATTTTCCAGCTTCTGTTATGAGCTGCAGCTTTCTGCACAAGCCTTCTCAACAAATATCAGTACAGATTGCCTGGGGCTGCCCTCCTGAGGACCACAGTAGGCTATAGCAGGGATCTCATCTTTCTCCTAGTATCAAAAATCTCCAGGGTATCCCTGATGAACAGAACAGGTTTCCCCATAAAGAAATACTAAAACCTCTTCACACCTTCCCCATGACACACATGGAAATGCATCCAGAATCCACAGGCTCAAACCAGTTCTCCCCAGCCACGAGCTCAGGACGCAGCCTGAGCTGCAGCGTTATCCAGAATTGACACAAACACCTTAAGGTGTTTGGCTTAAAGGAGGCAGCCCAGAGCCGGCAACTTTCACACAGCTGTGGCTGTGTCGAGCCCATGCTGCGGCCAGACCAGCCCTCAGCCGAGCAAGGAGGAGCTCACAGACACAGCAGAGCACGTTTATCACCCCTCCTGGGCTCTCCTTCAGCCTTGCAGGGCAGACACAGACAATCGACTTTCCTCATGTTTTAGCATGTCATGTAGTAAATCCTGTTAAGGACATGGGGTCTCCGAGTTCTCCACAGATGTGGAATATCACCTAGATCTAGAGCAACATGCAGATTCCCCATGTGCTTGTTCATGGCTTCTACAGAAATTTGGCAGCCAAATTCATGCTAGGCTGAACTCCTAAAAACATAAATAGATTGGTTGATACATCTGTTAAGCCTCAAAGGGCAAGCAGCAGAAGCTGTTCTTCCCTCCAGAAACTGTTTCAAGAAGTGCGGCATCATGTGCCTTGGGACACAAGGATCTCCTCACATCTGGCATAGAGCTTTGTTGCAAGGAGGAGGCAATCCCAAAGTGAGTAACTGCCTTGCTGGTGCTGAGAGGATCACAGGAGGTGGACAGAGGAGTCGCAGGCTCAGAGAAGCCCCAAGTGCACCAGCACGACGGGACAGACACACAAGCCAGGTCTGGCACAAGCACAGGCAGCCAGCTGAGGATATTTACACTTCACTTGTGTTGCTGCTGGTTGACTGTTCAAAGTAGCAGCAAAGAATATGTTTGTCCAGGAAAGAGCATGAGGGATTTACATCCTGCTGGCGTAACACAGGTGGTGCACTCTGCCAAGTGATGTGACTTAAACAGCCCCAGGAAATCCCTGGAGCTTGTGCAGATCAAGGGGAAAGCCTCAGGAGCTTTGGAGCACTGGCAAGATAAATTGCAAGAGGACCAAGTAGAGAGTAGCGCAAAGACATAGTCATAGTTGTACTCTATTTTCATTCTCTTTGAAAACTCAGAGGCTTCCATCACCTAGGGAGGGATATGGAAAAAATACGGGCAAATCCCTAACTATTGAACAAAGTCTCCACCACCAGGAAATCTCCAGGGTATTTATCCTTTGGCAAAGGCCCTGGTAAACATGTTTTATCAATTGACTGCTGTAAATAGAGCTGAGTCTTGCTTTCAAGAAAGATAAATATGAAATGCAAGTTATATAGATTCCTGCTAGTCAAACCTGATTCCTAGGAGAGATGGGGGAAAATGCAGAAAGGAAGATCCTTGTCAGAGCAAAGATGAATATCTTGCATGTGAATATGTCAGATTCTTGAGAATCCAACCTAGGAACTATCAAGTTTCCAGTCACATCATCAGTGTTTACTCTGGAGTAAAAATTAGTGACTTTTTCCATTAAATTCTATTGATCTATTTCTCCAACAAGAAGCTTCTTCATCTAAATCACTGGTTTATTGTGCCTCTGATTGTTTAAGAGGATGTCATGGGAGCCATTGAAGAGTCACTTAAAACACTATTCATCTTGCCACACATAGGCAAGCTGTGTTTCCATTCGAAGCCTTGCTGCACAAATTTAATCTTTCAACATAGAGTGGCCTTTGTTTTCAAAATAAAAATAATCTGTATATGTATTTTATGTGTTCACAGATTCCTGCAGAAAGATGGCTAAATCACTCTACTTTTCAGGTATTGAGGCCTGAAATGCAAAGGGAATATTAAGTGGAGAAATCCACATTCAGTGGTCACAGCTTTCTAAATGGATTACAGGTACATGATGCTTTTACATCAGCAGGTGTAAACAGAATATGGCTGTTTACCTGCATCCTTACAGATGGCTCACTCAGGGCCTAAAATAGAATACACTTTGCATCCCTGACTCTTTTCCCAAGGATAACAAATAAGCACTTTTGCCAGCTCAGGTAGCAGAGATTTTTGCTTTGACTGGGGAGGTCCTGGTATACTCTGACAGCCAGTGATGCCCACCTTGTATTATGAATGTGAAAAATAAACAAACAGCCAGTCCCAGAAGCATGTAGGGTTCACTGTGCACTTTATCGTAGGAGTGAATGTGAGGTACTCACTGTCTGGAAGTGATCCTCCCTCCAGAAAATGTCACAGAGCATTTGGGATGAGAAAGCAGTTCAGAAAAAATACAGTCTGAGAGACAGTCCTCCAAAACCAGGGATACAGATCCCTTACAGTGCCCTTCTTCCTAGCAGCATTACCACAAACCTTTGGAATAGAATAGTTTTCTGGTTATCCTCAGCTTAACAACAACAGACCGTAGTCTTCTCACCTATCTGTGCACATTTTGTACTTAGGGAGAAACACTGATACCATAACCTTGAAAAACTGACATCACATGAAACAGAAATAATCTCCTCTACTCTAAGCCTCATGTCCTAAGATCTCTGAACTATGTTATATTATCATACTGTCCAAAAATGTTTAAAAGTATTTCAGGGATTCCACTGAGCAACTAGAAATAGACATTCCTTTCCCAAATCATCTAACATCTATGTCCCAAATACAGCATAAAAAGCAGAAAAGTGATAGAAAAAATTAAGGAAAAGAACATAAAAATTGTCTTCTGTTCTGCTGGCACTTTATTCTAGAGAGGGAGATGTTCAGAAACCTTCATCTTCCTTTCAAAGTACCATTTTTTTTGACATTTTTAAAATCTCACATCCTACAAGGCTTTAAGAGTCAGAAGTGAGAAGAAATAGTAAAGTAAATACTTCCATTTGTCCCTAAAAAACCTTACTTCCCAAATTCTTTCACAAAGAATTTGCTATTTCAAACTAGAAGTAACAAATCTCTGGAACTTTTTCTTCTCTGCCTGATACTACAATGTAAAATATGGTTTCTTGCAAGCAGATTAGGAGAACTTTCCTCTGAGGGGAACTGTAGCTCTTCAACACCTAAGAGTCAGTCCCACCAAGAGTTCCAGAGCCCAACACAGAAAGAGGGGGAATATTCAAATGCCTCACTTTTTCCACTGTTCAGCTTTTCTTGGATTGTTATGTAGATTTTCGCTAGGCTTCCAAGTTTGGAGAACTTTTATTATTGTTATAAACTCTGCTCATGAAGTGGGTTTTCTAACCCTTTCATACGAGACGTTTGGCTAAATTCAAGCACAGGATCAGTTTGGTATCTGACACATGGTCTCGTGGAAAGCATATCCTGCCACTGACACAGGAATAGATGTTGTCATCAGACAGATCCATTCCTCCTCTATGCTTCTAGCAGAGCTACCTGTTTTTAATAATGATATTTGAGGAAAACATCTGTGTTACCTCACCATGTGACTGAGTTCAAGAGAACAAGCCACATGCTGCAAACATTTCTTGGAATTGGGAACTACTGTTCTATTCAGCATCCAGCTGGAGGTCGATATTCCCAAATACTCATGAGCATAGGTCAGCAAATGCCTGTCTTTCATCTAGAAAATCTGATTCCTGTGTCAACAAGGCCAGGCAGGATTCATGACCCTTTCTGTGCCATCTGCACTTTCAGACTTCAGATGGCTATGAGACAGCTCCAGCTGAATGAGGGGGACAATCCGTAAATGACAGAGAACCATCACTGAAGTATAAATGAGTTGAATGCAGAAGTTATTAATTAGTCTGATTTAGTCTATTTAGTAATATTCCCGGCAAGTTGTGTAATGAATTTGCTGTGTAACTGGGGACACAAAAGGGTGTCAGCTTATCCCAGCATTAACCAAGGCTTAATACTTTGTGAACCAAACATCTCCAGAACAATGACAAGATCATTCAGCTCATTTAATGGAAAGCAACAGCAATCATCACTATTCTGGGAGAATCCAGAACTGTACAGGACAGAACCATATGGCAGCTTGCACATTTCTAATGTGACCACTATTGAAATTCAGAAATGTTCTGTTTCCTAAATTATGACTCAGGGAAAATCATGCTTTAGCATCTGTCCTATTTCTGATCATCTCTTGGCACTGGCTAAACTTATGCTCAGGCAGCATCTCCAAGGAGTTTGTTTTCCTTCCAGTCTGCAAAGGAACAAAAGGAACTTTGGAGAGAATTACCGTTATTTTTGCATTCTTCTGCAACTCAATATACTTCCTATCTCCAAAGCCCTTTATAAAACAATGGATTTTCCAGTACATTAGGACTTGCCACTAGCCCAAGGATTTTCGCTGCTCCTGGCAGGCCGCTGCATTGGCAGAGTTCCCTCTGCATCGTCGACCTGCTGCTGATTGATCCCTGTAATCCAATCCATTTTCAACAAGCACTTGAGCTCCAATAAAAACAAGAGGCTTTGCTGATTGCTCATTTCAGCTGCATCTGTTGGAGCCACAAATCTAAAGAGAAATATTTTAAATCTATTTGTAAAAAATCTACTGGTAAAAATAAAAAGATTCATTGCTTTTCTTCAGTTAAACTCAGAGGGAAAGTAATTACAGCTTCTTTTTATGTCTTTTATCTTCTTTATGATTTTATTCCTATATACCTCTCTTGGTGTGATCCTGGTGATCCTCTCAGTAAATAGGTGAGGAAACGTTACAACTGAATTCCCCCAGGGCTTTGGTATATGTAAGCATGAAATAGCTTGTATAACATGGGTGCTGCAAACATTTTATAAACTTTAAATCTTTAAATCTTTAATTTAGAAGAGACTGTTCTAATCTGCCCCTCCTACAAAGAACCAGCCAAATAAAAATACCATGTCATTCAAGAATTCTTGCACTACAATTACACATTCTATCTGAATTGAGAGAAAGTAAAAATCATTGCAAGATACAAATCCTGACATCCAGACACCAAATATGAGGCAATTTCAATGCTTTCGGGTACAGTTCTGCAATTACCTGCAAAACTGAAGTTCTGCATTTTATTTGTAGACTGAGTTTGACAAGCTGCAGCTTCCAGTCATGGGATCAAGTAAGGGGGTTTGATGGTGTGGTTGTCATAGACTAAAGCATTTATTGTATGTAGTTAATAAAGGAGAAAGTTCAGATAGCTTATAGATCGAGTCTTCTATTCTGGGAAAACACTTCAGAGAAGAATCAACCCTTTCTCTCTTGTTGGTAAAGTGTTCTCTTGATTCAGATCAACATGGCTCTTCTTATGTCTTTTGCATCCTTCTTTAATTCAATTTCTACTATTAATATTTGTGGCTTCACTGGTTTGTCTAAGGTTGCTGACACAAATAAGGACTGTGATGGTATCTCCCAAAGTAGAAGCCATATTTTGAAGACAGCATATTCCACAAACACTTCTAGCACTGTAAGTCATAAACAGAAAACTATCATGGGCTGATCTTTTCTAAAAAAAAAGGTCGTACAGCGATGTCTACAACAGATAAATACAACTATGGTAAAATCTGTTTGAGCTATAATGTTTTCAGAGATATTCATGGATTACTTTGGTTTACTGCAGTAGTTAGTGGCCTTTGGCTAATAGTTTAGTTGTCCTTTTGTTTACAGCTGTTGTCTGCAATAGCTATTTTACTATGAAGGGCAAGGAGGCAGTAGAAATAGAAAGTATGGGCCAGAGAATTATACTGGGAAAACTATGAGAGCCAGCAGAATTTTTTTCATTGAGCCTTATATGCTACATTTGGCACAGCACTGGCTTAATGAAATTTTATTGATTCCAAGGCAAGCTTCCAATGGAAATGTGCCCAGATTCCTGAGGGTCTCTGCTGAGCCTGGAGACCTTCGATGTGCTGATCCTTGGCTGTAGCCTTTCTGTTAATGGGTCTGTCCTTCAGGCAGGGGATCAGGAAAGCCCCAAAGAAGCTGCTCTGTAAAATTATACTCCTCTCAGCACTGCTGCTGCCATTTGCTCAGAAACTAAACAGATTATAATTTCTCAGAGCATTTGTAGGGTCTGGGGAACTTCTGGCTTATTAAGAATTAAACAGAGAATAGTTTTTGGTCCAATTCAGACAAACATTTGGGGAGAGAGTAAAAAAATGGAGAAATCCTTACAAAAGTCCTGTCCCTCAACATCAGTGTAGCTCAGAGGAACAATAACTCAAAGTTTAAGTATCAAAAAAATATTTGTTTTGGAAAAGGTAGAAAGACGGAGAGCTGGTCACCCAAAGACACAAAATGGACCATCTCAGACAGTTTTCTTGCAAAGAAGAGGATGTTTACCAATGTGCAGTGAGGAGGAATGAAGCTGTCACTATCAGAGAAACCAGATCAGGAGAGAAGCATATAATCTTACCTACTCAACTTCGCAGCCAAGAAGGTTCTTTTAAAAATCTGGTAAGGTTTTAAAAGGACACAGGTATCAGGAAAATAGTTAGTTTACAGTCTTGAAATACACTCAGTAGATGCCATGTACCCATTCATGAACAGAAATTAAGTAGTAAAGAGCTCAGGTTATCCAGAGAAATTCATCACAAACAGTTCATGTGCAACACTGCTTAGCCTTCAACTGCTAAGTAAGTTCTCATGTTCTAAAAAACAAAAGACTCTCAAGGGCCCAGCCTGAGAAGCCCGGGCCAGGGGAGGCAAGGGGTATTTTCCACTTGCATCTTTGGGATGACCCAAGTCTTAGCTCCCCTTGACCATAAAACAAATGTTTATTGGGCAGGGGAAGGAACTCATCAGGTCACCCGGCCATCAACTACATTTCCTCCCTTACATTATATCAAGAATTAATTTCTCTAACCCCCTGCTGAAGGAAGATTAGTGTAATCAGAATGGGAAGAGCACCGCATAACTGGAATTATGGCAATAACCTTCATTTAACTGAATATCTTCTCTTTTAAAGAGTTCTAGGATAGGGGACAAGCCTTTGAACAGACATGGCAGCATCGAGGTCTATCACTATGCAATGTAGTTTTATTGTGGCACTCCTACCAATTTCCATCTCTTTAATGATATCTTCTCCATGTTGGGCTCGGAGGGACTTCTTTCTGCAGAACTTATGAAGCTTCAAAGGAAAATATGTGTTCAATTTCTTGGAGGATTGAAGTTCTCCTAAATTAAATTTTTATCCTTGTGAAAAGTTTAATCCAAAGGGTAGTTAGGGGAGAATTTGCTACTGGGCAGAGAGTCACCAGAGCAACTAGTCATCACTTCACATGTAATTTTCAGTTCAGATGCACTTCATTAGCTGAGGCACAAATTAAGGCTTACCCTTCTCCCAACTTTGTGTAAACAGAAATGTTTTCCTGGGATTTTTTACCCAAGCAGATCAGGTTTTCCTGCTAAAGGGGTATTCAAATATTCCTTGCCATTTCTAAGCCTCACAGGAAAAAAACAAAGACAACACAACAAACAAACACAACCATAACCACACAGTGCAGATCCAGTTCTTAAAAAAAAACCAAAAAAACCCACCACACCTATTACAATAGACAGCCACAAAGGAAGAGATACCACAAAGATTTTGCTTCCCATATTTATTAGAGCTCATAGGAGCCCTGTATCAGAAAGCAGGGAACCTAGGGGTTGAGTAATGTGCAGCAAGAAAACACATAAGTCTCCTCAGCACTGGCACCCCAGAGCTGGGAAGTGAAATCAGCTGCCATGGAGTGTTCTTGGGCAGCCTCACCTCAGACAGCTCACAGGGCATGGACACCCTCCAGAACACCAAATACATCTACTCTGCGCTGGTATTTCCCTTGCTCTCCGATGGGGTCAATTCCCCTCACCTGTGTGACCTGATAGTCTTGTTTCTACCTTGTCTGTGTTTCTTTAAACTCATTATTTAAAAAGCTCTTTAAACAGCTGGCAGTCCCACAGCAGGAGGAGGAGGGAGGGTAAGCAAAGCTGAGGCTAGAGCAGCAAAACAGCCACATGAGCATATCCACTTTGTCCTGACAGATTTTAAGAGGCAGCACTGGCCTGCAGAACGGGAGAGAAGGGGCAGCTTTCACATGGCTGATTCTGTAGAGCTGCGGGTTGGGTGGGTCAGGAAGCAGGAAGAGAGAAATGTCAGATTAAACATTGGGTGCCAGGCTCTTCAGTGCCTGCGCACTGGATTCTGATCCACTAACCTGGAAGATGAATATAGATCTGAAAAACCAAATTCATTTCAGATCAGCTAAGAAAATAGGTTACTATTAAACAATTTTTTTTTTATATCCCATCTCTATGGTACAGGCAGCTCCCAGCTGATGCAGATTAAGAGAAAATCAGCTTCAATGAAACCACCTGAAAGTCCCTAAAGGTTTCAGATCTTTGCCTGGTGCAAACTGCAGGCCATAGTGAAGCTTGGCTTAAATAAGGTTTATGCAGAGGTGGAGATGTGGAGGAAATTAACTTGGGAGAGTTCCACCAGTTAAGTTGGAGAATCCCATTAATCATACCAGTGTGTATGCAAAACAGTTTGCCTGTAGAGACTGTCCTCATAGATGTGATAGATGATAATAATTAATAAAGGCAGATGGTTTAGGTATAGACTCAAGGCCGTACTATTAGAGCACCACTGACTTCAAGAGAGTTACTTTAATACACATCATCACCTCTACATTTATTACTTTTTTTTTTTAATTCTTCCATACTGATTTCTCCCTCATTCTTCTGCATAATGTATTGTATGTAATGAGCAATGCACAATCCCCAGACCTACATTTTGCTGCGATGCAAAGTTGACATCATGCTTATCTTCTAGATGAATTAATTAGTCTGATCCATGCCATACTCAGAACATCTATGTAGTGTTGCTTTGTATGGTGTGGACATACTCAACAAGGCTAAAACATTTGGCCTCCCAAATCTGTGGCCAGGATGGGGGTGGATTTCATTCATCTGCCACTTCAGAGAAGTTAATATCTTTCACAGCCTCAAATTTCTGTTGAAAAGCAAGAACAGAAGCTGCTTAGGAGAAATTGCTGGAAAAGCAACGGTCAGGATGGGGCACAAGAGAAGAGAACAGGTCACAGGACGGAGCAGCTTTAGGGAGCAGCTTTAGGAGAGGAGATACATGTTGAAACTGACAGCATAATGCATGTCACATAATTCAGAAATGGTGCCATTTCCTTGGAAATCAGAAGGTAATATATGCAGCACTGTGCAAAAATTGATCTTTCAAATCCCTTGGGGAAAAAACCCCAGGCACTGTGATTTATGGCAGAGGAAAAGAAGCTTAGATTTTCTTTGACTTCATGCAGTACTCCTTCCACATGTCTAATGTACTGCCTGAAGCCATGTTTCTCATGGAAGGTGTGTGTGTGTGTCAGCACTGTCCCTAGCAGACTTAGAGACTGATGAGTTTTTCTTATGTTAACAGCTTTTTCATTTTTTAATTGCTCGTTCTTGCTTTTCTCTTTTAATCTCTTTTAATTCTCTTTCAATCTGCATGCAGTTTAACTTGCACTGATTTAAGATGCTTGGACACTTTTTGATGATAAACATGTCTAGTGAAATACCCATGAAAAGCGACTTAGCTTTATGGTAGAAGCTATGAGTGTTCTGAGTTTGACCCCAGGGGCCACATCTAAAGGTAAGAGAATAAAGGCCTTAATTGCAGTCAATTGCATCCTTGATCTTTCTACTGTGCTGGCCCACAAAAGAGCAAATGATGACAACCCTGATGATTCTTGTACCATAAATAAGACCGTACTTGTGGACATTTATAAAGTATTAATTTCCATTTTGTCTAGATAGAATCACAGAGATCACCAGGATTAGCAATATAGGTGCATGAATGGACTTTCAGGAGCACTAATAAAAGCAATACTCCACAAATCCGGAGGCAGACACGTAATCACTACTGGTCAGTTCTGAGCTGGAATGAGTTTGACCTGTTGACCTCAGGGTGAAAGGCTCTGTACTGCATTACCACTCCCAAAGGCTCTCTGACTCTCCCTGAGGTTTGGGTTCTTTTATTATTTTGTAGTTAACCTCAAGACAGAATCACCTGCAATGGATAACATCTGCAGAACACTGGCTATCTGAACATTTTTTTGCTTTACAACTAATCATTGGCACTCAATGAATCTGAAGGTTAAAAAGAAATTGCAGAAATAATGAAATGAGAATGGGGACGGGGGTGCGGGGGGGAAACCCTTAACAGATCCTTCCTGCCACTGGTATATTTTTTCATTTTTCATATTGTCTTGACATTTCATTCCAAGCAATGAAAGATGTAATTGCTTTGGGGCAAATCATCAAAATTTGTCCCATTTAGCAAGAGAGAACCTATCAACTGACTGCCCTCAAAAAATACCCAACAAACTATTCTAGATCAGCATTAACATGTCTAAACTTCTGGGTTCCGTCTTTTGCCACTTATTCAGCTGTTCAGAGGCTTCATTCATCCATTCTGAATCCATGTAAAAGATGCTTCCATTCATTCATTCTTCCCCTGCAGAAGATGCAAACAGAGAAGCCTTCAGGTGGGACAAGCCCCACACAAATACATGCTGAAACCACTCTTTCAAGTAAGAAGCAGTCTGCACTTAGCAATTTATTGCAAGCAGCCCTTTTGGTTCTAAAATATCCACTCCTACAATTCAAAGTAAGTTTTTCCAAACACTGACGTATAAAATACTGTCCAACCCTACAGAAGTCCTAACCACACACAAAAACAAATCGCAAAATGCAACAAAACTATCCTTTACATCTTCACAACTTTCTGTCACTGGCAAAGCTATTCAAATACCCCTGCAGCAGGATGTTAGTGACATGTGAACTAACTGTGAAGTTAGCCCCAACAGGAATCCAAAAAGACCCACATTCAGTGACAGTAGGAGGACTGTGCAGGACTTATATGGATCTCCACCCACTGTAGATCTGATCACTGGAAGCTAGACTTTCCCCTGCTAACAATGAGTCTTTATTAATTCTGATTATTTGGGAAGATCTGCTTATGTACCTCATATACAAATGACAAATCAGCACTTAATGAGCATGAACTGATTTCACATTGAACTGTCTATCTCATAAGCATCAATATGCCCAAGAAAGGAAAACCATTTGTTTATTCCCAGCAGTGTTTTGAGATACAGCCTGCAAGATCAATGGGAATTAGACATGAGGAAGCAGCAAGATATTTTCCCAATTGCATATTCACCCATCAATCATAGTTCTCTTTGACACCTGGCTACAGGCCATTGGTCCCTGCTGGGAAAATTCTAGGAATGCAAGAAAAAGGGACATTTTTCCTTTTGTGCCAACTTTCAGTGCAGAGTTAACTTGAAGTTGCAAGTAGCACAGCCCAGCTCCTCTCTGGCAGATCTGAGAGGAGATCCATTGTGGAATTTCACAGCTGGATCTCAGCAGCTCATTCTGCTCTATGGTTTGACATTTTGGACACGTTTCACTATTGTTTCCACAAATTTTCAACTCCAACTCTATTAAAAGAATAAATTAAAAAGAAATTCAGTGCATCAGAGAGTGTATTCTGCTAAATTTCGTTTGCCCAGTAAAAGCCATGCAATAGAGACTAAGGATGAACACATTACTATATATATGGTATAGAACAACAAAATACACTTACAGAAAACCCCAGCTGATTGAGCCAGCTGGCATTTTCTGGTCCAGATTTCTAGAACTTCATAAAACAGTCTGGTTGGTTTGGAGAAGAAGCTGGCTCTGGGGTGGTCACTGTTTTGTGGTAGGAGAGGCAAAAGCAAGTATCACCACCTCTTGGATGAGTGAAACAGCTCCAAGGGATGTGAAGCCAAGAGTACTGTGGGGAGATGCAGTGTATGCCCAAGCTGTGATCTCCTTTTTGTCACTGAGGGACCAGGAGGAGACCAGGCCACAAGTCACATGGGAGAATATGACCCCAGGAAGCGGTAAAACCAAAATATTCAAGACAGAAGAATGTTTCTGTGGAAATTAGGAATACGCAATGTGAAGATGTCAACTGCTAAAATGGCCCCAAATCAACATTTTAGAGCAGCCAGATGTTGAGTCTGCAGGCAGAGAATCTCTCTAGGACAAGTCTAGCTCATAGGCAAAGAACCTTTCCGTTAAATTTATTGCTTTTCCATTTTGAAGGTCTATTCTGTCTGAAAACCCCTCTCTTTGCACTTACATATTACTTAGACACGGTGACTTTGGAACAGGTGAATTTCCACACTCCGTATTTATCATTCAGACATCCACATGGTGCCAGGCTCAGTGGTGAATCTGGCAAGGGCAAGCATTTTGAAGGAAGATTGAAAACCAACCTTGAAAAACCCTTTCTTATAAGACAGCTATTGATCAATCATGATGATAATAACTTCCCACTACTGGCAAACACAAGAGCTCCTCTGTATTCCTTCCCGTATCATCACCACACAGACATAAGGAACTCTGAAAATCAATTCCTAGGCTTTCTGGAAAAAGGAGAAAGAAAGAAAAGAAAAAAAGAAGTTAAGAAGTTTGCATTCAAATGCTCTCTTCAAAGTCCTGGACCAGCTCTGGCCATCTCCAGAATGTGCACTCTCTCAGTGGAATGGAATTTCCCAATATACCACGGTCATTTTGGCACCTGCTTTTCTGCAGCAGATATAAATCTACTGCAGGTCACTCGACTCTGTAAAAGGAGAAAAAGTTACCCAAGTATTCTTGGTCTGGGCCTGGAGATCAGGAGAGGGACAGAAATGCAAGCCTCATCCAAAGAAAACTCTGCCTGACTTTAGACTGCTAATACCTCAGTGGGAAAGCCTGTTTAACTGTGCACATCCTGCAGAGGTTTCTGGGATATAACCTGTTAGACCCTCACCTAGAACACATTTCTTCAGCTTTGAAGGCTTGCTTGTCTGCAGGGTCTCTGCCAAGCAAAAGAAATTAAGATTAGGGAGCAAAGAAATGCAGTGGCAGCTGTGCATCAGGTCCCAATTAAGACATCAAACTAAACCCTTCAGCCCTAGTTCTCAAACATCCTTGTATATAATATTTCCCATGAGGCTGGAATTCTTCTGTGAGGTTTATGCTGGCTTTAATGTATAGCATCAGTGTTCACTAAGCTCTCAGGGCATTCATATTGCTGCCTGAGACAACAGGGCATGCTTTTTCACCCCCACCTCTCCAAATAAAAGATAAGGGCATGCCCTGTTTTGTGACATGACTTGACTTCAACTGAGGGAGCAGGTCTGAACTGTTTGGCATAATTCTGCATTTGAATTTGTCACTGAGTCATGCTGGTTCTGACCATTTTAATATCTTAACTCTTCATTCTAGCTCTAATTTTCTAATAGTAATTTAATCCATTATCCATGCAATCAGAAGGGAATTCAACTGCCAGGATTGCTCTCCCCTAAGAATGGGTAGAGAGAGCATGAAGGAATGAGAAGTCTGTGAGGTAGAAGTCCACTTGCTGTGGCTTTGAGTGACAACAACCTGATTGTGTTTAAAACGCTTACTGTAAAACTCTTTGTCAGTGCACTGGTCAATGCACTTTGGACCAAATAATCACTTCAGTTCAAGGCTGAAGTTCAGAGATCAAGGCCTCTCCATCATGGCATCAGGTCCCAAGGAATAGTTTGCCCTGATCTCAGTAGAAGTCCCATCTGTACCTACCCTACACTAATGCAGAAAATCTTGTATTCCCTACCATTTTTCTGCAGTGTCTTGGAAAACAGTCATAGTATCATTGCAGAGTCTCACCATGCGGACAGTGCAAAGTGCCTGTCTTAGGAGCACAGTGAAATCATACATTGCTCCCTGCTGAGAGGGCCCAAGTCACCCAGCTGTCTCCCCTAAAAATTAGCTGAATAATCCTGCAGGAGATCACTTAAAATTCCCCTGGCTGCACTTATGAGACAAGCCTGCTGTGAACAGGAGCAGCATGCCCAGAGTCAACTCCCACTGCTTCCCAACACAGAACAGATTTGGTTTGAAAATAACAGCAGTAGGAACATCTACGCTGCCAAATAGCTGAGCTCCCTGATTTATTTTCAGATCCTGGTTCTTCGATTGTCTCTGGTGCTTTCCCTTGGGATCCCTTTGGGACTGGACTAGCTAATTCCTTCAGAGAAATCTCAGTGCATCTCTAGAAGCAGCTTGTTGCAGTAATCCCTGACATTAAGAAAGCAGGAGCATGCTGTCTAGCTCCCTGAACACTGTCCAGGGAAACCTATCACTCATTCCAAGCTTCATGATGTGAAATGTATCCTTAATGCAAAAACATAATGACTGTTACTGGTATGACATAATCTGCAGCTTTTTCCATGCAAAACTACCTGAAAAAAGCATATAAATAAATTATTGTGCCTCAGAGCTATAGAGATGTTACATGTGGCTCAGAAAGAACCAAGAAAAGTACTGTGAAGCACTGGACAAGGCCCCCTGATTTCAGAGGATAACTGCAAGCTTTGTGGATGCAAACCACTTTTCTCCCTGTAGTGACAGGAGTCACTCCTCAGAGTGAAAATCTTTAGAAGCAGAGATGAAGCTGACAAAAAGCCTAGTAGGACTATGATCCCACCATCAAAAATCCCTTCTCTGAATTTCTTCAAATTAGCAGAGAGAACCTCAATCATTCCAGTATTCTACATGACAGGAAAAGCCCAGGATTTCCTTCTGAGACAGAGCTGAAAGAACTTCCTTTTAAAACTTTCAGTGAAAGTAGTGGAGCCACATAAGTCTACGTTTCTGCTGCTTTTCTAGGACCAATAAACCAAATAACCAAATGCAGTGGGCATAATTCCTCTGCCCCTACTGAAAAAACATTGAAGGGCTTTCCCAGGGAAAGTTAGTTATCCAAAGAAGGGGATGACAAGGCAAAATGGCTCTTTCAGAACTAGTCTAATGTTAGAATGACAAAACTTTTATGAAAACCTGCACAGCATTGTAGCCAAAAATGAAGAAGAAACACCCACCAGGATTTTGTGCGGACAGATGTTGAAAGGAGGTCTTAGCACTCCTGGATTCTGGCTGCGGATTGAAGCATCAACACTTGGAATTAACTTTTAAACACAGGCATGATACCAAAATGTGGTCTCTGGACATAACTGCTCTCCATAACCAAAGAAATAAACATGTATTTCTAGGAGCAGCAGATTTAATCAACATTCCTACAGATGAGCATCAAAGGCTACATTTCCTTGCTGTTCAACAGAGTAAGTTTGTGCTGTAAATTGTCTCATATTATGCAGCCTCTGATATCCATGACATTTCTAGCAGCTTGATGTTTTTGAAAACTGCACTCCTCTGTTATACTTGTGGTTAAAATAAATCAGCAGATTTTAACACTGTTGGGGCAGGCAGGGGGGTGTGAGGGGATGACAGAAAGAAACAGACATATGGAGCATGTAATGGCACGTTCCTCACTTCCTTAGGAAACCAATCAGAAAAGATAAAGATGGCAGAGCCCTACCACATTCTGCTGGAGTGGAGTTTTAATTGGTGAGATGAATGTCAAGAAAATCCCCTCACTAAAGAAATTGCAAGAGAAGGAGCTTATTGCTCTGAGTCATCTCTATACAGCCCCTTAAACTGCAAAACAGCTAACACCTTTGTTGGAGGTAGAATAAGAAAAAGATTAATTACCTCTTAAAATGCAAGTCAGATGATGAGGATAAAGTTTTAGAGTGGATAATTCCCCTTTTCAACACCGGATTCAGACAAAATTAGTGGTTCTAAGTATGATCTAAGGTTTACCCATCAAGTTACTTCCTGGGGTTAAACATATTACAGAATTGGAGCAGTAAGGAAAGGCCCCTGCATAAACTTTTGTAATCTGATTTATGTTCTCTTTTATCTCAGACTCCACCTCTTCAAGTTGTCTCTTGACAAACCTACTGAGAAGCAAGAAAAGGAAGACAAGAATTGGAACATTCCTGAAATCGTCACCACAAGACATGCTTTAGTAATTTACCTGGCAACACCTTCCTAGGAAGCTCTTTGGTTTGAAGAGAAGAAAGCAAAACCAAATTCATACACTCCCTCAAATAGTAAGTTTTTATCAATAAGTTAGCAGTAAATTATACATCAGAATCTTATAAACTGTCTCTGTGAAATTAGGCTATGACTTACAGGCCAGACTGAATTTGCATATATGTTTCAAGGACTAAATTTCCCTAACTAAAGCAAAAAAACCCAAAACATCAGGAGCAACAAATTATTCCTAACATTGCAGAATACTTCTAAGTGTGATTGGAGCAGTGAATTGCTAAGTATTAGCTGATCAAGCACAACAATGGCTCCATAATTGTGCTGATAGTATTTATTTCTTTAACATTTCATGGTATCTGTCTGTGAATGCTGGACATTCACATGACATTTAGGAGATCTTCTTGTAGGGTTCTGTCTGCCACAGGGTGAATGAGTAGGCAACAGGACTGGAAGCGAGGTACTGACTGATACAGAAACACGTTTGTTCTCTGACCCCTGGCTCAGAGGTAGGTGAGAACCTTCCAGGGAAATTCCTGGGAGCTGCCCAGCTCTCTTCTTAGACCAAAGAGGTCGAATTTGGAATCAACTTCTTTTTTAAGCCAGATGTGCTTGGTGAAAGGTCCACCTTTTACCTCTCAGAACATCCTACCTCTGACTCCATGCCACTGCCACACTTCAAACACATTCCCGAACATTCTCCCATCTTCTCTCCTCTTGGGAAAAGTTCCCAATTGTTCAGCTCGAACTTGCTGGTTTGCTATTCCCCTGGAAAGGGCTTGGGGAAGCAGAAACCATGCACAGCCTTTTGATGAGGTGAGATAACTTTGGTTCCAGGGAGATTTCAGCAAAATGCCACAGCTGTGTTTGAGATCAGTAAAGCCCAGGCAGAAAGTGTTCTACATTGACTCCTAACACTCATTTTGGCTGAGCTGGGCCTTACCCCAAGCAGCCATCCATGAATTTGCCTATGCTATGAAACACAATCCTTCAATGGCATAAATGCATATTTATACAATGTTCACAAATCTGTTACGCTGAAAAAGATCTATCCTTTAATTATCCAACACAGTCAACCACCTTGATTGGGATCCTCCCCAAGTTTATTTAAGAGGAGGAAAAAGTTGTTATGAAAATTAATGCAGCATTTGTTTTTGCTTTTTGAAATGAAACATTTTTGTATCACTGCATAAACCACAAAAATGATCATCAGTTGAAATAGTTTCCTGCAGGTAAATCCTTTCAAGTTGAGCTGTCAGGAGGATGGGTGGGGAAATCACTTGGAGGAGAAGCGAGAACAATTCCCTTTCACAACACGCCCTGAGGCAGCCAAAGATCAGAATTACTCTGGGACAACTTCCTTCACCCTCCATATGTTGTGGGCAGATCTCAGCCTTCAGCATTCAGTAGCAGCAGCATGTGCTGAGGAAAAGCCATTCGTTAGCAGGTTGACACCTCTGAAAATAAGTACATGATGTTCTGTGATCTGCAGGTGAACAGAAAAACATTACACCCCCGGATTTGTGCTGTTGCCCTGAGTGCTGAAACATATGCATAACTCACACAAGGTTGTGTTTTGTGGGCAATGGAGATACAGAAGAGGGTTGTAAACTAATTCTTTTCTACATATGTTAATGTTTGGGATTTTTTTAAATGTTACATACATAACCCAAAATGTGTACCACTTCTAAAAATCAGATTTTTTTTTTTCCAGAAAAGCTGATTTTGTTGGATTGGATACACATATTGTCACTTTTTATATTGAAAATGTTAATTGCAGGAATGTAATTAGTGAAAAAATAAATTCTTGAGGATGAGGGAAGGAATTATGCTGGTGAAATGGGATATCTGCCCTTCATCTTCCAATGTGATAAATTAGTCTCTTGTGATGAAGGCTTGGGATGCTTGGGAACTTGGATAGCCAAGTCTCTTCCAGCATGATCTTCTGTTGGCCTTGCAAAGACTCTCATCTCCCAGCTGTCATAGGTGGCTTCTAATTTTGTCTAGAACTTGCTGTCATTTTTCATTGCTAAACCACATCTTTTCTTTAAATACTTGCAAAAAAAGGAAAATATTTTATTAAGTGTTCTTATTGAAAGCCAGTGACTGAATTTAGGGCACTGGGATTTTTTTTAAAAACTTCAAACATGCATTTCAGCTTTGAAGATGTTTCAGCCTTGGCACTGCTTCTTTTACCTCTGAGATTTTTACAGGGGATCTGGACAGAAATGAACATTTTCTCATGCTTTCTCATAAAAACTAAATGTCAAATAAACTTCCAAGCCCCTAGATGCTGAGGTGCCTGATTTCCAGATTGCCCTGTTTCAGAGATATCAGTGGAGCTGACGTTAGTGATCTGAAATCAAACCTCACTTTTTAAGATGTCCACCTGAACTTACCCATATTTTATAGTACAACTATAGCAATAATATTTCCCCATTGTAACTTATATTATTATTGCAAAAATATGCTCAATCCTGTTTGAGAGACAGTTGTGGGAGGAAAAAAAAGTTCATAAAAAATCAAAACCAAGTAACAGTATAAAAGCTCAGACAAATCAGAATGAATGATACAAGGAGTGAACACATGGCAAGGAAAACATGACATTAATGCATGATTCACTAGTTCTAATTTTTTGTGCTGGACAAGGAATTTTTGTTGGCTCAGATGCCATGATGCTGAGATCCTTTCTTGTGATGAAATCCACGCATGTCCTGCCTCTCTCTCCTCTCACATACCTTGCAGTGGTAGCTGAATGCTTGTCCAAAGCATGTAGCATGTACAGAATACATGCTATCCCTGCTTCGCACATACAGAACGACCTTGAGCTAAAATTCATGCACTGCCTGCACTGTAGCTTCTCAAGGGCTTACCAATGCCTACAGTGAAGGTAAGTTATGGGGCAGTTGCCAGCAGTTTAAAGAAGTTCTGAGATCCTTTGATGGAAGGACGATAACTGAACCTGCATTTGAAATAAGTTTTCAAATGTCTTTTTGCTAACCCTTCTTTCTCCCTCTCTGTTCTCTGAGCTATAAACAGGGTTTTCTTTCTCCTCTGTGTAACAAAAAGGAAAAATAAAAGGCCTTTGGTTAAAATGTCTCACTGGCACCATCGCATCTTACTTTATTAAATAATCACAGATCTTTACCCATTACTTATACTAAAGCATTACCATGATCAAATATAATTTAAATTATTGCTGTAGAAATAGTTCTGTTCTGGTTTGGTAGGAACAGGGACAGAAGTATTTATTGTTTCCACTATATTAGAACAGAAGCTTTCAACTTTTTCTGCCTAAGGACTCTGAACAATTTTCCTACAAAGATGAAGAATGTTTAGAAATTTCCCACGTGGGATCCTGCATCACACAATATAGCTTGATTCTGCCCCATTTTAGAAGCCTGCTTCACAGGCTGAAAATCACTGACCTCCATGGTCTTCCCCCACATCTTTCCATGCACAAACCCCAAAGTTGAAGCTGGTACCATGATAAGGAGCGTGATGCTGAGACATCAATTTCTAGTGCTGGAAATGGACTGCTCTTCTATCTGATGGGTGAAAACTGCTCGAGTCTTTATTAGACCTCCAGAGCAGCCCAAACCCCAGAGGCTGCAAAGACACTTTAACCTTTTTCACCGGGTATCAGTGCTGTATTTCTTCTGTATGGGTGGGGTTTGAGCTGCACCTTTCAGAGGAGCACCATAGGGAAGGCAGCTGTCAGTAGCTGAGCATACTGGGTTTTATGGTGTTTGTTCTCCTCCTTTCAGGTCAGCAAAGCTGAGTTCTTCCAGGGAAATCCTGTCGTCTGCAGACAGTGAGACAAAACCAGATCTCCCTTTCTCTCACTCATCACAGAAGCATGACAGCTGTGGTCCAGCAATGTGGCATTGGAGCAGATACTGGAGACTAATTAATTAACAAAGTGATGGAGATTTGCCAGAAAAATCTGTTCTAATTAAAATTTGTCAGCACAAATTTGCCAAGGAGCAACGATGATTACAATTGCAAATTGGGTGGGGCTAAAAGAACATGTTACTTCTATACCCTTAACATGACTGCTGTGGTCCAAGTAAACAACTGAGATCCTGTTGTGTCATATACCTTCCAAACAGAAGATGCAGATGGTTCCTGCTCTAAAGAGGTGGGGTCTGTTCACAGTTTACACTGAAGCCTCTCCCTCTTGGAGATATCATCTTCCTGTTCTTGAACAAGGAAACACACCCTCCTTTGCTAGATACGCAACCCCAAGAAGGATTACATGCCAAGTTGCTTATGATATACAGGAATACCAAAATCACACTAGAGAGTAATGGCACATAAGTCCGGCATGTTTAAGAAAGAGGCTGAAATTCATAACAGGGAATGGAAGGCCCCATCCTATAGGAGTTCACATGCAGGTAACACTCAACAAACCAGCTCTAATGCACTGCATCGAATTTTCTGTTCTATTGGCTGAATTTCTTCCCTCATCATTTTGCCTTGTTGATTCCCCAAGCATCCTGACAATTTAAAATTTCTGAAGTCATACATGTCACATTCTGAACTCCTCTTTTACTTATGTCCTTCCATCATGGCAAGCCAGGCCACTAAGCAATTACAAGAAAGCTGTCTCTAGATGAATTAGAGTGCTGAGAGTTACAGGCCTCTGTTTTAAGACCTCCTTTCTGAGCAGAGCAATTCAGATTTTATGCATAGTTGCAGACACATTTATAGAATATCCTGAGTTGGAAGGCCCACTGAAGTCTAAATCCTTATTCCTGTTTCTGCTTCTCAGTGAGTCCCCGCAGCACATCACAGACCTAATGTGCATATTCCAGAAGAGATATCTGGCTGCTCCCAGCACACCACAATTCCCTTTTCCCCCTCATATTTCTGTTGCTCTTCAAGAAACTCTGGGTCAGGACTTGAAAGAATGCAAGTGCTTCCCTGTCAGCTGCAGTCCAGAAACTCACATATTGGAATTATGAGCCTGCACTATTCCACAGAGCAGACTAACTCTGCTGGCGTGAAGTTGGGGATAAAACTATCATTGGCTTCCAAAGAAGCTAAGTCAGGCCAAAGCAGAGAGCCATGCACACTAGAAAAATTCACCTGCAAGGTCTTCTGGCCATCAGCAGTATATGGCAGCACTTCATCCCTCTCTGGTTGCCGGGTGTGAGGCTGGAGTTGGAACCGGGTTTATTCTGACTCACTTTTTCCATATAGCTCCCCTTAAATCAGAAATCTATTACAGAATTAACACAAGTTTCACAGATTTAAAAAAAAAGCAACAACCAAACAAACCAACAATGAGAAACAAAATATTGCACAGACACATCACTATGAGGTTGAAACAAAAGAAACTTCCATATCAGCCTAAATAATGGGAAACATTCAGTTTAATTGAGGTATCTTCTTTTAGATACTGCAGGCAAACAGGGGTATCTGGTTATTGTTAGTGATGGGAGGAGGGTGGGGAAGGGCTGGGAGTCTCAAGGCAGCTCCAGAAAGTATCCAGGATACAGGATCTCTTCAGCAGCCAGTTGCTCAGTGTATGCTCTGCAGGCTGGACAGCACAGTATGCAGATGGCTTTCTCTGTCTTGGGATCCTTCCAAGATCAGCAATTGAATCCACCTGAGGCAAGCGGATCACAAATCACCTTATCTCGCATGACATGATGGACAGATGTTTTTCTGTTACAGTGAACAGCACAAATGGGACATGTTCTCCTCAGGTCAGGCTCCCAGGTTAATGCCTGGCACATGGAGCTGCCCTCTTGCCTTTCTTGAGGAAAGACCAAAGGTAAAGAGCAGATACCATGGGCTTGCCAACAGGTCAAGGGTTGCAGAAATCAATCAGAAGGTCCCAAAGGTGCCAACGGCATCAAACTACACCTAAAACACTCCTTGTGTTGTCTCATTTGGACTATGAGAGGGAAGCAGGGACATGTCCATTGTTAGATGTTCATGCAGCAAGGACTGCAGTATGAAAACCAAAGTCCATCCTGCCATGTGGCTGGACACAAACTACACAAATACAATATCCACTCCTTTCCTATTTCACAGAAGATTCAACGTTGGAAGGAACCCACAAGGATCATCGAGTCCAACTCTGAAGAGAATGGCCCTTTTCCTGTGATCTGAATTGCTGCACACAGAAGAGCACTTCTGAGGCCAGACGAGCACAGCTGTGTTCACAGGCGTTGAGGAAGGAGTCTGCACTAACACACAACCATGCTTCTAATTGCTGTTGTGCCAATTCCCACCTGGCCGCCGCTCCCCGGCCTGTGGAGCACAGTTGTTAGTGTTGCATCAGGGCTTCCTGCTGCAAGGACACATCAGACCTGCTTCCTAAAGCACAGCAGTGACTGGCACTCATTCCCCATTCCCCAATTAACAAATTGCCTTCTAGAAGCTCAAAAATACATCTGCCACAGTGGAGCAGAAAGACTTTACATTACTAATTTGAGAGAGCTTTTTTAATAGCAGGGATATTCACATCAGCGCTAGGAAATTCCTAATGTAATAATTCTACAGTCTTCTCATCCTAGGAGAGAGCTCTAGCAAGCAATGTTAAATATTTAAATTATTGCTCTCTTTAACTCCTCCCTCTTCAGTGACTAAAGACAGCAGCTATGTAAACAAGCTCTCTAAATGTGGTGATGTTTGAGTCATATAAATTCTCCTCCTTCTTTATATTTCATCCCACGCCAAAATGCTATGGGACATTGGGAGCTTCCCTGTCCATAGAACTCCAGGCAAAGCCATAGAGATGCTGATGATTTGAGTGCTCAGTTTCTTCCAGAGCAGGGGTTTTAATTTTGGTTTCTCTAGAGCATTATGGTCAGGACTATAAACTGGCAGGTCAGTGTTATGAAGTTTCGGATGATGAACTCAGAGACTGAACAGGCTTCTGACACTTTTTATCAAAACTTTGAACTAGCGTTTTATGTTGTCCAGCTTTATGGGCTCAGCCTAAGCTGTTTTATTGGACAATTAGAACTGCTTAAAGTATTGCTGGGTGCAGTACAACAGCTGGAACAAGAATTTGCAGACACAAATAGCTATTTCTTGAACTATTTTCACATGTAGAAATACTTGAATTTCTGCACAAACAGGATTTGCATATGCAAACACAAGTGCCTGCCAACTATTGGTTTGAAAGAAGGATCCCTGAACATTATGATACACAGCCTTCAAAGAGACAAGATGTTCCTAAAATCTCAATAAATGAGGCGTCCTAAGCCAAGATAGATGAAGAATTTGAAGAATGTATCCTCCCTGTTGATATGATCATAAAAACGTTGGTACAAACACCTCCCACTAAAAGGAAGACACAATTTGCATGGTTAATTTATAAATTCCCAACAAAATGCAGGGTTTGGCTAGGTATGGCTGAACTTTCTGGAGATGTTTATAAGAGAACACACAGTAGTAATACTTTATTTTAGTTGCGTCATATTACATTAGCCAGCTAAGTTTAAAATCTTATCATGACAATCTGCCATATCAGGTAGCACACAGTAAATTCACTTGGCAAAGAGGGAGAGAAACAAAATTTTAAAAATTAAGTTTCATTAAAATTTGAACAGAAATGTCATTTCCAAAAGATAAAAAAGGTAAAACATGCCATTAAAAAATTCTCCATGTTGAGTACATTTCCTTCTTCCTGAAGAGAATTTTTCTTAAATTGATATAAACCAGCTTATATTAACTCCAAATACTACTATTGATTGGTGACTCAAAAATTTTCCTTGTGGATTGATGGCAACCATTTTAGAGCAATTATTTGATTTCTTGAGTGGCTGAAACACTGTAATTATTTTCCTGATTCTCATTTATGATAGCAAGCATTCAAACATCTAGTCAACATTTTCAAGGTCAGAATCATAAGGTGTATAAGCACATTCCAGCTTTCAAGTTAAGCACGTGCTTAAGTGCCTTTCTAGGCTGAGATCTGACACCTGTTTAAATCAAAACTCACCTCTATTGAACTTAGTGGTGTTGCATCTGTGTGTAAGCAGGATATGTGAGAAGAAAATGAGACCCATATGATTTTGAAAAAATCAGAGCAAAATGTTGGACTAGTGTTGTGGATTAAAAGGAGTCCTAAAACTCATGGAATTATTGTTATTTTAGTTGCCAGTGCTGTATTTATCTGGTATTTCCTGGCTGTCTATTATATATTTAAGATAACATGGCCTCATCATTTTATACCAGCTAAGACTTTGACCCTAAAAGTGAATTTTAAATGTATTATGCACTCCAGAAATCAAATCATGAGCATTACAGTCCTTTAATCAGGGAAGAGACATGACGTCATATGCTTATCACAGCACAGCTCAAATTTCAAACACTCCACTGCCTGGAGCAATCCAGATGAGGGAACAAACAAAATCTTCAGGACTGGAGACAACATCTGAGCAAACCATGAGGATTCTGGCTATGAAGAAGATAATGGGAATCGTTCAATGAACTATTTCTTTCTGGAAAAAATATAGAGAGACATTGCACACACACAAGAATACAGCTATGCTGTGACTATGAAACAATAATAGTTAATGCCCCTCGGATTGGGCCCCATAGTCCACACCTAAATTGTCAGGAAACACGTTTAGCTAGACTAGAACAAGCTGCGTTTCCATGAGCCCCACACAGACACATCTTCATTGTCACTTTATAGAATTTTAAGATAAATGTCAGTTCTACCACTGTTTTTATTGCTTGTGTGGTACTGCATTTCTCTGAATTCTGTGAGGGTCCACTGAATGGATAATACAACTACAGACTATGAAAAACTGGTTCATGTTTTCTTCTTAAAAAAGGTCTGTTTCTAAATTGACCTATTCATTCAAGGTCACATAACTGGTACCTAATGTTAAAAAGAGTTGGCCTAGATTCCTGACTGATACAGCTTGGCAGAAATCCACCAATGTCCACACAGCCAAGGTAAAGATTACTCTCTGTTTCTTTAAAGATAAGACAGGAAAGTGATTCAGAAAACTGGTAGTGAAATTTTTCTTCTGAAAAGAGCACATTGTTATAGCTCCCATCTCTTGCCATGAACACACAATGCGCACAATTCCCATTCATTTCCCCTTGTTTGTTTGAAAGAGAATTATAAAGTGTTTCAAGATTACACATAAAAAATAAAAATACAATGCCCTGGGTGGTTTTCTTTCTGGTGTTCCAGCACAACCCCGGAGAACCCTTTGGATGTATTTCCTTGCAGAATGATGCACACTGCAGAGATAATCAGCAAAGAAGGCAATGGGAATATCTGAGGATCATCTGAGGCTGGGGAGTGACTGTGGTCCCTACCACAGTGCTACACAGGTTTCTTGCAGAACTATTACAGCCAGCAGATCTCAGTTAGCAAATATGAAGTCAGTGATTTTTTCTAGCAGGTGAGTGAGCAGGGGGGAAACATGGATATCCCACAGCTGATTTCTGCAGGTGCATATCAGTGGTGTGTCAATCTGCCCTGCTACCCAGCGGAGTATGACACTACAAACACTAAAGGACAGTAAATGTCATTATTGCAAGCAAAGAGAAAAATGACAAGAAAAAGTGTCCCTGCACACACCAGATAGATGAACTACAAGGTGTTGAGGACACTAGGAATGCACAGAGACTCAAGGGGAGAGTTAACAAGCTCATGGAATAGAAAACCACTGAGGTAGCCACCAGACATGTGCCTGCCCTAGCAAGCTCAAAATGATAACAATTAGAGGTCAGAAGTGCTTTGGGAAGTAGCTACAGTATGCACTTACGCTTTTCTCATATCCTTTGATAGTTCCCTACTCTGAGCCACAACTGGAAATAGGATCCTGGATTTGATGGAACTGTGGTCTGGCCCATTGTGGCCATTCTCATGGGGCTCTCCATAGCAAAAAAAAATCACAGAGTTGCTGGCCTCCAATCTGTCATTTTCTAACAATCATTTGTTGGTTGTACACACACTCAGAAATATTCTGATCATGGTTAGTTGCTTAAGTAGGCTGAATGCCAGCATTAGGGGGGAAAAAAAGGCCTTGGTGGCAAACGTATAAAGGCAGTTGACAATACAGTACTGACACTGGTAAAGAAACTGCTACCCTGGCAATGTGCTGCCTTGGAAAGGCATGAGTGCCAAGCACAAGCCAGGGCAGCCCTGGAGAGATGAATGCAGTGTGTCTGGAATGAAGGAAACATCCGACTTCACACAAAAGCAAATGTCTACAACACAGTTGTCATTACCCTTTTGTATAGCTGAAAAGATGGCACAATTTATAGCTGTCATGGCAAGTGGTCTAGTCAATTCTTCATGCAACGCCTCCGAGTCTTGGCTGGTACAGAAGGGCCTGATGAGATCTCCACAACTGAGATCTTGGAGTATTGCCAAATCCTCCTCTGCTCTTCAGAAAATCTGAGCACGTGTCAGTTAACAGCAAATTCAAAGCCATCTCTGATGGCCCACTCTGACAGAGTAAAGAGTTGAAAGACACTGGAGAAATGCTATAAACCCCTGCTTGAGGCTTCTATCCTCCTGTGTTATCTTTCTTTTTAGTAACCCATCTCTGTCTTCACCATCATCCCATTTCCAGTTAAAGGCGGCAGCAGATTTCATGACCAGGAACGTATATGATCTTGAAAATTTGTTGTGTCATTTAAAATCAGCTCCGCAAGTGGAGAACCTAGATCTATACTCATCTGTTCAGTGACCCACAAAACCAAACCAAACCAATCCAAAAACCTGCCTGCATCTTAAAGCTGTTTTCACTCTCATAGAGAGCATTTTTAGCCCCACAGAAGTACCTCTCTCCAAGACAACTTTGCATTGATTACATAAGCAGGTTTCATTGCAAAGTGCTGTGATTATATACTTCCCTAAAATAATTTAAAAAAAAAACCAACAAAACCAAAACCACCAAAACAAAAAACAAACGAAAACAAAACAGGTTTACCAGGCAAGGTCAACATTTTATAAACCTATGCTGCTGATTTCCATTTTTAAAATAAAACTAAAAATTCTGATCTGACAAGAAGATCCACTTCAGGTATGACAGGCCCAGAACAGATCAATTGTTACAATTGCAACATTTACAATGTTTTTGTTGCACTTGAAGATGGACTGTGCTGTTTTCCTCTGCTCTTTCACTGCCTCCCATCAAAGGCTTATGTTTATTAAGCTATTCCCTGAGCAACCTAGGATGCATAGTAACTTCTTATCTCTGTATGTTCACATTCTCCTGATACAGCTATTGAGACTGGGTCTTTCTGACCTGACTTCACGTATTTTTCTTGGCACAGGATTTATTTTTTAAGGGGATCGTTATTTCAGCCAACTTTTGCATCATTAACCACCTCCTCCTCTCTATTTATTTATATTTTAATAAACCACTAATTTCCCAATCAAGGAACAAGGACAGTTTTGGCTAAAAGCCGAGTTCAGACAAAAACCCAGCAGTAATAGAAATAGCTACATTCGACCATTTTAAAAAGAAAGAATAGCAGCATAAAATATCAGTTAGAAGCTGTGAACTGCAGGAAACTGATAAAGGAGGCAAAAGGTATCAGGAAAATTACTGCAGGCAGATTGGAAGCCAGTGACTCCTGCTTAAGCAAGAATGTGATAACAAAAATTCTAACAATTGTCTGTTACCTGAATGGAGAGTGGAAAATTGCTGATAAGAGACAACTGAAGAAAGAAAAAATATTCAGCAAGTGGTTTAGCTCTGGATTTGGAACACTTCAGAAGGAGTACAGCAATATGGAGGAGAATTCACCTCAGTCTGGTCTATGTGTACATGCAAACTCCCAAAGACTTAGCCAAATGTCAGTAGGTGATTAGCATGTCCTAAAAAGCTGAGAAATTCAAGAGGACTGACACATGGTAGACACAGGGGGAGTTTCAGAAAGAAAAAGCATTTTACCCTGCCAATTTTCATCCAGGGAGCCTGAAACCGTTATGGGCAAAAAGAATGGAAAATTTGATAGATGATTCAGCTGAAAGGCAAAGAAAGAATGGAAGGCTGAAAATAAAACTAATGCAAATCAATAATGTTTTATGGAAAAGCGAGTTTGATATGCAAACCTGAAATCAGTTCGAGAGATGGTTGGCAAATGTGGTGCACAAGCTCTGGGCATGTACACAATGCAACATTTCACATGGAAACTGTTTTGTTTGTTCCACATACTAACCATTAAAACACATCTATAAAGGCAAGTTTAAGAGTCTAGAGAGAACACACTGGCAAAAAGGAAAGGAGCTAAATATATCACTTCTACTTCACTGGATCAACAGAGGAACAGATAGCCATGTGGGCAGGTGGCTCTCTTTCTTTGTGTGGTCTTGGTACAGTACCAAGACCAGTTCCTGTGTGAATAATTAAAATCCACATCAAAGTTTGGAAATGTTTTTGTGGGGGGTAAAACACAATACCAGAAGTAATGGGATAGACAAAACCCTTCCTAACAACTAATTTACAGCCTTATTGGTTATATGTATTGAGATGAGTTGATCACAAGAAATAAAAATATCTTCACCCAGTGAAAGCACCTCAGATGAATAGACACTTTCAGGCAGCAGAGAAAGGCATAGTTACAGTCTGTGCCTGAAAGGCAGAGCCAAAAACTGAGAAATAAAAGACACGTTTTGAATAGAGAGGAGGATTAATTTTAGGACAAACTACCACAGGAAGCAGTGAATTCTCATATGATTCAGGTCAGCAGAAGGTGGGATCCATCAGTCAGGGATCTGATTAAATCATTTGCAAAGCATTTTGGTCATTGACGTGTCTGCTTTGCTGAAGCAACCCAGCACTAAGCCACACCATCTGACCCAGTAACCTGCAGCAGGGAAATGTCTCTGGTCAGCTGCATGTTGCAACCTCTCTCTTCCTTGCTCCCACTTGCAGAAGGGATTGCTCCCTCCTAAAGTGCCCATCCTGGCAACAGAGGAGCTTAAGAGATGAACAGAGCTTGCTTTGAATTGGAAGGAAACTCATATACATACTTTACCAGCAGGGAAACACATACTTTACAAGGTAAACCGCACCTAAGACTTCTTTTTTTCCTTCCCTCTCTTTTCAAATCAATCAGGCCCTGTAAGTTTGACTCTATATGCATCTCTTGATTTCTGTCAAATTAAAAAAAAAATCAATTCTAGGTGAATATACAATCTCTTCCATTCAGGACTGGTGCTGGCAAAGCACAGGATGATGGGAAGTTGCTCCTGGCAACATGAAGATGGGCTGCAGCCACAGAAATTCAACAGGATTGCCGCACACTGACAGAGCTTAGATGCCATCAAGAGTTTGGGGATTTGGGCCACTCTGCTGTGAAAGGCCGGGTGCAGCAGATAGGTTTGCTACAACTCACTCAGGAAACAGCAGCCACTGTGGGAACCCTTTGCCTGCAGGGACACTGGTCCCACCACCACTGCCATCTTGTCCTTTCTCCTATCCAAGGTCAGGTCCACACTCAGCCCTCAGCCTCCTATTCATTATCTTTCCACAACCCACCTAAGATCCTGGTTGTCCCACAGCCTCTGACAGAGGCTGGGAACCAGTGAGATGCACAGGTCTTAGATCCAACAACTCAAAAGCTGAAAAGAGACGATTTTACACTTGCTCATAATTTGGGCTTTGCCAGGTCTGAGCACAGAGACCTTCAGTTTCCCAGTCTGTGTCTAGTTTCCCATGCCAGCTTCATATTCACCGGAGGAAATAAATGAGAAAGAATAGCTTGGGGAGATGACTTTTGTAACAAGCCACATCAGTCTATGTAAGCAGGGAAAGGTAAGTAGAGTTTATCTTATCAGCACTGCACAGGAAGTCTCAGTACCAAAAATTGCTCTCATCCTGGACAGTACTCTGTGTTATTTCTAGCACCTTTGTAAATTGGTTTGCAAAAACCCCCTAGGAATCCCTCGGCAGAGCATATCTCTCAGCTCCCTCCACTTCCAGTATTCTACTGAAAACAAGGGCCATTCCTACATCGTCAGGCTGAAGCATCTCTTGGGGGCTGGCAGCACTGCGGCCAGCACAGACACATTGACTCCAGCTGCTAAATAGGAAAGGCTACCTTGGGCAGAGCCTGCTCAAAAAGTCAGCTTTGTCATTAATTCTACTGATTAATTAAGCCAGCTTAGACATGCAGACGCTTTGCTTTGCACCTTCTCTACGGGTCTGGTTTCAGAAGAACATCCTGAGCAAGGCCCTGCTGCCTTTTTTCCCTGTGAGACATCTGTCTAATTTCATTCATGCCATATTTAACCTAAGAGAATAATTTTATTTTTTTCTTCAAAAAAGTCATGTTCCTGCATTCTCGGGGAAAACTCACATTTATAAGCTCAGTTTCAAATTTTGTTTCAGGAAGAACTTGCAAGTTACTCATCGATGTGGTCTTAGTCAGAGGGGTAATCTGTTTATTTCAGAATTTCCTAAATCTGGTTTTCAGGCATAAAAGCTGGAATTGGGGGTCAGACTCAGGCCCACTGGTTGGTACGAACCCATAGAGGGCACCAGACACTCATTTTTCAATGCACTGGCCAGGTGCACGATCCTCCCCACCAATCTTGCAGAGGGTTGGGGAGTCTTGGGTTGAGAATCAGGATCTCAATGGAAATAGAAAATTGCATTCTAATCTGAACTGTTGGAATGGTAGGTATTTCAATTTCCTGCTACTTCCAAATGAAATATTGAAATAAAATATTTGCTTGATCTAAAATTTCTTTCTCAAGTATCTGATGAAATGGGGGGCGGGGGGGAACAGCTGAAATATTTTCTTTTCCTTTTCAAGAATTCAAACAAGAAATAAAAAAAATAATCTGTGACAGGAAAAGTCTCTTCCCATGGGAAAACCCAGCCTTTTAATTTAGAAACAAAAAGAACTGTTTTGACTTTTCTTTTTTCCCCTTCTGCAACAGAAAATGAAATTAATTTACAGTTTGGTGTCACTGAATCTGCATTTTTCACCAAAAAGTTCAAACAGAACACTTCCTCCCCCTCTAGCCCCAATTGTCTCAAACCAGCACTCTCCAGAGGAAGTGTTTCAGTGGCCTTTGTAAAGATCTCACTCTCAGAATCCAATTTCACTGTTTACCCACCAGCAGCGATAAATGAGAGGTAAATGAACGGGAAGAAAACCCACGATGTGACTCACTGTCATGTGAGAAGTGTGCTGTCTGCCAGGACCACAAGTCCTGGTGTATTATCACAGTGGTTTATTTAAGATGTGAGTGAACTCTAGGTATCATCTAACACATCTGCTCCCATCTTGCAGCCCATGGATCTCTGTCCTACAGGCACAGCCTTTTCAGGGTTCATTTCCACATCTGACAGGATAAATGGGCTCAGGCAATCCGGCACCAGCAACAGCCTGATCCACCCTATGGTACAGGGCACCTGAAGCACCTACTGAGGCTGAAATATTACACACAAAGCTGCGTAAGAACTTACTGTTGCACAAACATGGATGTTAACAGATGGGTCTAGGAAGTCACTCTCTGTAAACCTAAATAAATTTGGGAAAGGAAGGGCAGGAACACCAGGCTCGGAAGCAAGATTATTATCAAAGTATTGAGGCAGTTCCTCTCTCTTGGTAACTGTCCAAACCAGTATCCTCAATTCCAGACCCTCCAAGCCTCCCCAAGTCTGGAAACTCCTTGTGTCTGTGACTTTCTTAGTTTGGGCTTCTCTCTGATTTTCACCAACCTTTAATCCTACTTGTCTCCCATCTTTCAAATGTCTCTTCATTTGCAGCATGCAGGATGCAACCTTCACAAGTTTTTCATCAACTTTAGTGGAGTTGGATTAAGCCCAGATTCCTGCAGCAACTGGAATTCGAGCGCTTTTCTAAGACCAAGTATTTCTTATTGCCTAGGACACACTCTGCTCTGTATTTCTTCCCTATTTCTCTTCCTTAAGAGATTAGATTATCCTTAAATAATAAGTTTCCTGATTATTTTGTGTAACAAACCCTCCCTGCTTCCTGCTTTGTACATGGTTTGTATCCTGTGCACATGGCCTAACAGATCAGTTGTTCTGCCTCAGGGGGCAATTAATCCCCAACACTGTAATCTGCACAGAGGCATTTAATCTTTCAGGAAAGATGCACCTGAAAGGAACTTTCTGGGAAGCACATGGTTGATAGAAACCACTGAGAAAAGCCAACAGTTTAGCCAGGGGCTGGGAATCTCCTTTCTGCTCTGATCAAGTTTCCCCAGCAATTAAATGCGGAGCCTTCCAACACAAGTGTTTTTTCTACGGCTGATGAGCAAGAGTCTCAGGGATTCAATTTCAGTATCTTCTCAGAAGTCCCTGTTGCATAATCCTGCTCCCCACAGGAGTGTTTGGTTTTGCTCCTGCTGGTTGGGAGAGTCTTTCCTGGTATCGGGTTGACTTCTCCTTAGCCCTCATATAAAAGACCAGTCTCTATATAGTGGATTTACAGGGCAGAAACTCTCCCTGTTGCACAAATTCCAAGCAGACAGAGGTCCTAATCTCTCCTTTGGCTCTGGAAGTGCAACTAAGGTCACAGTCATTTAAAAGTGCTTTGAAGAGGTAATCACAGAGTGATGCATCCTTCATTTTGTCACCTTGCTCTGCATCAAGATATTCTGGATGACTTTTTCAGTTTTCAACTTCAGGATATTCAGACCTTTCCAAGAGAGCCAATACCAAACCTTCTGCCAGGGATTTCTCTGGAACTTGGCTGAAATTCCAAAGCTCTCTATTTCTCATTTGGCTTCCTCAACTTTTCCATTTAGGCTGTCCCTACCTGTCCCCTCCAATACCTCTACCTTTTTTGCTTACAGGGTTAGCTGAGGACAATGAGAAAGGGCACGGGAATCCTAATTTTAAAGCAGTAGTGAACAGGCACTACAGCCTCTTATGACCTGCACTTAAGTGCCCAGATAGGAAGAGAGCACTCAGATGTGGACATCACCCTTTCCTGCAGCAGTTGTCTGCACACCCAGTGACACTTTACAGCCATGCAAAACTTAGATGCATTCCCCAGCACTCCCACACAGCTCCTCTTAATGCAAGGAACAATGCCATGCCCTTCTCCCAGCTCTGTAACGGAGCTGCAGGTCTCTCTAGCTAAGTTATCCCCCCACTGCCTGCAAACACTGCACCACTGAAACAGTGCTGGGATAAAACAGCTGCATTTGCAAGGTCTAGTGCTTTGCTTTTGACTGCCTCACCTACTGAACAGCTCTCTCCAGGTGCAGAGATCCCTTCATTGGCAAAGAGGTGAGGCTCACAGGTCAGCAGCACACATCAAAAGGGCCACATAAAGACCTACATTCAGGGCTAGGTTTTAAAACCCAGGAGACAGGCAGATGGACCAAAAGACATTAAGCAGATAATAACTTTTAGGCAAACATCTCTTCTGAAAATGATTCCCCGGAAGCCTGGAGGCTTTTCCTGACATTAATGGGGTTCCTGCTCTAGGCTAAGAGGCATCTGTAGTGCATATCATATATGAATGTGTTCAGGACAAGGAGGCTTTAAATCAGCAACTAGTGCTGGACAAGTATGGATGAGGTCAGTCCTAACAAAACTAAAGTTAAATCACATCTGAACTGGTACCAGATGAAAGTTCATCTTCTAGGAAAAACAGAAGCAAAAAAACCCCGAAAAACAAAACAAACCAAGGCAAAACCCAATGTATGAGTCATGAGGTTGAAATAGGTTATTCAATCACAATGTCCTGCAGACACATTTCCCCTCCAGTAAAACGGGTTTGAAGTTTGGAATCTCATGAAATATTTGTGAAAGGAGCTCAGAAGGGAGGATGAGAGAAGATCTGCCTTGTCAGACCAGTGTTTTCCACCAAGTTCCACCCGTCTCTAGACTGAGATTGCTGCTGTGGCTCCTTGGACAACATCAGGGAGCGGCTGGTGCTGCATAAGGAGTGTCCTCTTCAGCATCCCTCCTGCATTCTTGTTCTTAGGGTTTTTAAAAAAATAATATTTTGCCCCATTCTTTAATTTATAATCTCTGTAATTGTTTGGTTTCTCCTCAGTTTCTTCTTCTTTAAGCCTTCTTTGTAAAGTTTTGCACTCAGTTTTTATAGGGATGGACTGATGACACTTCCAAATGGAAACAATGGATGTCTAAGAGGAAAAGAGTAAGAACAGAGAACATATGTAGCAACACTTCTGAAATCCCCCAGTTTCCAAGGGTTTCCTGAGCCTGTCTTGATTACTTTGTATTTAAGAGCCCTTGATAGATTTTTTTCCCCATGCAGTTGTCCAGTCATCCTTTGAACCTCTGTAGGTGTTTAGCAAGCACTTCTTCCCTCAGAAAGATATTCCAGACCTTTGCTTTGAACTGGCTACTGTTGAAATGATCACCTAATGTCACAATACATTTCTTAAATGTTTAACATCATTATAGGAGCTGAATTCCTGGTAGACTGTCTGATAGATCTAATATGCACCCTATGAGCAGGATATAGGATATAGGACCCTGACCGCAAGATTTTTCAAGTGAAAGATAATCTAAGTTTAATTACTGAGAGCAGTATTAGTATGATTTTTTGAAAAAATCATCTGAGGAGAAATGACCTTTATTTGTAACAAGAAATATAAACTAATATCCACTAAGAACTGGTGAAATTTTAAGTTTGTAGGTTTAAATAAACATCAACACGTATTGCTCTGAGAATATTTTAGAGGTCCAGGCTACACTGAGAAAAAAAAATGGGACAAATCCAGTTCCAGAAAGCTCCTGCCCTAAGAAAAAGAAAGCAAAAAGAAAATAAAAGGGAATAAAGAAGGCTCAACTATACATTTAGCTAATTGTCCCCCCAGCACCGTGAACTGCAAGAAACCAAAAGTAAAGGTTGCATTGCCTCCGAAGTAAAGCAGGAGTGGAAGGAAACTTGAATTTGAGTTTCCGGCAGAAGTTTCCACTACTCTTTTATTTTAGTCGCTTTTGCTAGTAAAAGATACCTTCAGGAGCTCCTCCCCAAAACACTGTCCTTAGGGATCCCAGGGAAGAACAATGGAGTGATTTTATCAGCTCTCCCTCGGCGGCATTGCAACTGTAGGAAAGGATTGTCTTCCCTGGGAAACAAGGAGGAGTGTCCTGCACCTCGGCGCTGAATCCAGCTCTGAGTGAGTCAATGCAAAGGCAGACTAAATACCTCCAGCCTGTGTTGCACAACTGGCTGGTGGGGAGGCAGGAAAAATGCCCCCGGGGAAAAGGAGTAGCCAAACAGCCTGAAAAGTAAAAGTCACCTGCAAGAACCACAATCCAGAAACCCTAAACTGAACTCCAGGAGATTTTCATCAGCGTTTCCAAAGGCGAGGTTAGCAAGCTGTGGATTGAAATGTGCAATCATTGGGCAAACTGACTGAGCCACAAAATGAGTAACTTCCTCCGTGAGCTCCCCCGGAGGGATTGGTATTGCTTTAAGGTGCGCGGCCTCTGTGATGTAAATTGTCTTGAACCCTAAGAGGTTTTGCAGATTTACATGATAAGGAACTGTTTTCTCCCCCAAGTATTAAGTGCGATGTGGGGGAGAGATCTCTGAGTGGGAAGGAAAGCAGAGAACTGGAAGGAGGCTGTAGGGAAACAAGAGTCTTGCAACACACTGGGAGAGGAGACTCAAAGTCAGTGGGATGAAGAGAGCGAGAGATGAATATGGGCAGGGTTATGCGAAGGGAACTCCAAGTGGACACAGCACCTTGAGGTGTTCAGGTCTGATGCCAATCTACCAATGCATGCTGTCTCCAATGGCACCCATACACAAAGAGCTGCATGGTAGTCATGGACCAAAGCAGAGACAGTCCTGCTTTTCTAAAACATTTATCCAAATTTAAGAAATCATAATTCCAGGTGATTCTGGAGCCAGTAGTAGTGTCTTTGGATTTAAAAGGACTTGGTGGATTTTTCTTCCATGAATTTGCCCAAATTTTTTACCCTTATGCAAACTTTTCGCTTCTAGGGGATCAGATGGCAAGGAGTTCCATTATTTAATCAAACATTTAATGAAACAGAGGTACTGCTTTACCCAGCAATGGTCCCTTGGTCAGATCTGCAATGCAGAAATAGTTGCGGGGATCTCCCGGGTGTGCGAACCACGCTCAGTGATCCTCTGAGTCTGGATAACCAATAAAAAAGGGTCACAGAGCATTGCAGGGATTGGAAAGCTTAGGGAAGCAGAACAGAAGTTCTTCGTGGTGATAGAAACAAGAGCAGTCTAGGTAATGCTTTAGGAGTTGAAGGCCATTTTCAGACACATCACATATACACAGAAATAGATGAATTGTCAAGAGGCCACATCTACAAATGCAGTAGTGATATAAGTTGAGGCTGGAGAAGAATCTATCTCTAAGGCACTCCTCCCACAGAGGAGCAGCAAGTCAAGCTTGGGAGCATGGAGTGGCTGCGAGGCCGAGATGAAGGCATGAGATAAATGGATGTGGGGAACTAATATCATTCAAAGAGGGGGAAAGGAGCAGAAGGCTGACATGGAAGTGATTTCTCTGTGTCTAAAGGAGATTTTCAATTCTTTCAGGGAACATTTTTCATCTCCCATTCCTCTAGGTCTTGTCACAACAGAAATCTTCATTCTCTTCATGTTCTCAGTGAGGCAACTCCCTTCACATCAGCAAACTTACATTAATGGAAGACAGCAGACCGCATCCCAGGGCTGGAGGAAGAAAACTCTATCATGAGTCCCCTGGTACAGTATGTGAGAAGGCTCTTTCCTTTTAGCCTTGCAGAGGATATCAAATAGCTTTTCATGTTGCATCTATCAGTGCTGGGCCACAAGACATTTGTTTGCTTCAGGTGTCATGGGAGCTGAAAAATCTTTTTGTGGGGAATGATATTATCCCTCTAAAGCCTTATCTTAAGGAAAACATATGTGATCTTGCAGGGAAGCCTCTCTTGGTTTCATTTTAACTTAACAGGAGGTTCCTTTCCCGATGGATCTGTTAGCACAGGAATATATGCACACACACATACACACACCACTGTAGCAACCAAAGAATGCAACACCCTCCTCACATGGGCTGGGGGAGGGAGGCAGCTGGGGGAATCAGGCTTCCCATGCCATTCCAGCTTTCAGATATCCCTGGAACGAAGGGGTAATTACACGAAAGCCAAAGATGTTGGTTCTGAACTGCTGCCAGGTGTGTCAGCAGGGCTCAGCCCCACGATCCTCCAGCCACCACTCTGGACTCTCCTTCTGCCTAATGCTGTCAAAGGGATAACACACTTCCTGGACCATGCCTAAGATCCTAAACCTTGCTCTGAAAAAACCCTTACTGGGCTTGTTACAGCACAGGAACTGCACACAGACTGTGATCCTGTGGGCCATGGCCATGTGAATGGAAGAAAGTAGGTCCTGCCTTGCTGACACTGCCAGAGAGGGAATGGGTGGATTCTGTGCTCTGGGATAGGGGCAGAAGAGGTTCAAATTACTGGCAGATTTTGGACAGCTTTTTAAATGGTATGTTCAAAGGGTATGTTACTTGTCCTAACCCTGATGGTGTCAAAGAATATTTCAAAGGGGGCATTGTCTGAGCACTTTCAGATGTCTCACCTTTAATGCCTCTGAGCCTCTGCTCCTCTTGTATGAAGATAATATCCTACCTTGTCTGTGATTTACTCCACAGAGAAAACCTTTACCCTCTGGAAGGCTCCCATAGTCCCTGAAGTTGTAAGAAGTAGGATGAATAATCACACCAAGGGTGTCTCTTGTAGTCTAAATGTTGCTGTTGTTAGAAATTGAATTCTTACTATGTTAGCACAGTTCTGCAACAAACTATTGAATTCCCTATTGCCATTATTTTCTCCTTACCCTGTTATTATTTTCCAGTATTAGTTTTCTTCTTTTATTTCCAAAGCACTTTTTCATTTTAAAATGTTTGCTATTTTTATCCATCGTTATTTCATTTCATTCTAATGAAAATGAAGATTTAAGTAGAAATATGATTGTTGCTCACAAGAAAATCTCTGAAGTCAAAATACAATGAACTAATAAAAAGGTAGATGCAATTATCATTTTTCCAGCTTGCCTTGGCACTGTTATCTGTGCTGGGATGGGTTTGTACAACAGCTTGCTCAGCACTAGAACTTGTTTAAAGTGCTACAGTGAGAACTGGAACTCCTCTGAGGTTTGTGTGCTTCACTTTTAGACAAATAGAAGTAGTAATACAAAGTCCAGCAGGCATGAGTTCAGCCCTGTTGCCAAGGAAAATGTTTCATAGGACAAGCTACTCCTCATCTCTTCCAAACCCTGAGGAAATCCATCGATTACACGCCATATTTTGGAGGTCAGCAGTTTTGGGTTGTTTTGAACTGGGGGGCCTCTTCTAAAACAAACATAGATCAGCACTTACATATACACCCTCCTACACCCTCCTGCACACACAAATCCTATACATCATTTTTATGCTAAAACCCTACCAAAACAAGCAGTTCACAGCTCTCGGATAATTTACCCCCATAAGAAGATGAAGAGGACAAACAATGTCAGACACAGGGCATTTCTATAACCAGAAGTCTAAAATTTTGTGGTGATAAGGGTTGCATGAAAACATGGCTATAAAGCAACAAGAAGCATTTGGAAGCATGGGTGTTTCCATGGGGAATGTGGCTAAAGAAGGAACAGACAGTGTTAAATGGCAGCAGGAATGTAAAAAAACATAAGGAAAATTCTGGCCTTTAGAGGATCTGAAGGAGACTGTGGCATCACAGAACAAATGCTTCTGCCTTCCCTGCCTCCTCCTTGAATATCCTGCCGGAGAACAGGAGGTGGGGTTTCAGGCAGAGGGGAATGTGTCATTTACCGGCACTGCTTAAATCTCCCTTCCCCAGCAATCCTACAGCTGCTGTGGTTTTCCTCATAGGCCCACTGCAGGTAGGAGGAATCCTTTACCCAGTATGAAAACGCCAGGAATAAAGCAAAGAAAGCCTGCCCCTGAATTCAGCCTGTTGACTATAAGCAGAGCTTCTGTGGCCACCACTGCACTACACCACAGATCACTTTTGTTTCTGCCAAGCAGCATCTTACCTCATCCATCAGCCCAGGCTTTGACTGCAACATGACTGGAAACTTCCAGACAGAGTATTTTTCACTTTGTGGGTCATGTTTCTTTCTGGGGTAGCTGGCTGTCACATTCATTGTGCATTGTGACAGAACATTTTGCCTTGGGCTTTCCAGGTCTTTGGTGCAATCCTAAGGCTAACATTACTTTAAAAACAACAAAAAAGTATTTTTCTGGCATTTATTTCTAGAAGAATTGAGAAGAGCCCAATTTAATATGCAAGACTTCAATAGGTTAAGTAAAATCTAGTCCTTGTATACAACCTAATGCTCTTGCTGTAAATTCAGATTTGTTCATGACCACAACAAAGCCCTTCCATGGTTGAGGAAGATCATTACAGGATTTTCCTTGTTATTACAGCGCAGCAGAGAAAGCAGTTTCAGCACAGCTGAAAGAAGTTTCCATCTAGCAAACTCTGCAGATGGGTCACAGGCTTCCAAAAAGTGTATCAGTCAGAGATGAATTGGATTAAAGATAATCTGCAATGTGAAATCCTGTTAGAAAAGTCTACGGGTTTCCACTGCTTCTAGAGCTGAAACTCTCCTGGATTGAAACAAGGCAGCTGATGTTTGTTTTGACAGCTGCATAGAGTGAGAGGTGTGTGTGTGCGTGCTGGGGAACAACACATATGGTGACCATGTGACACGACCCACAACCAGATGAAAGAAAATTGTCTAATATCTCCAGCAGCATGGTTCAAATTCCACTTCAACCAAATTGGCGGGCGTGACAAATGCCAGCTAGTCCCTCTACCCTACGTTGATTTAGGAGGCAAAGTACTCCATTTGATCACCTGCATGCTGTGGTTTTCATCTACTCCTAAAATTTTTGGACACCAAATAGAAAAAAGCTGCTGGTTGTTAAATCATCTCATTGCTTGTCCAGGTCAGGTTTCTTACTCTTCGTCCCCTCTTTTTAATTTTTTTTTCCTTCAAGACTTATGCAACTGTGGCAGCTCAGGGAAAATGAAACTTTGTGTTCCTGCAGCAGAACGGAGTGATGCAGCATCAGAAAATTCATCATCAGGGGACAGGAGAGAAGCCCAGACTGGAGCAGAAGGAATCTGACCTAAACACAGACAGGTACGGAAAGGGACTGGAAAAATTCCTGGAAGAATCCAGCTACAGCTATTAACCAAAAAAGTGATCTCTACTCCCAGATATCTGCTGCAAGGATCTGAAGGGAAAGAGTTGCTCAGATCATGCTAATGGTCAGCTGTATGCACCATCATTAATTCTAAGTGACAGAGAGCTGGACAGGCTTAGAACCTTCCCTGCTCCACCACTGCCATCGGAGATGGGTTTTCATGAGCATCTGCTACATAACATCCTCTTTGTGCCCATACAAATATTACATATTATAGTCTTCTTTTACTTTTGTCAATAGCACTGATAACTGCTTCATGCTTATACAGGACTCCCAAATATTACTGTGTCCAACGGTAAAAAAGATTCCTCCTGCCAACTAATCCATGGATGATACAAATGCTGAAATATACCAACATCCATAGCACACATCCTTTTTAGTATATTTTTATCTTTGGTCAGTTTTAATACTGAGGAATCCTTGGAGTGTTTATTCCTTATCCCTGCCTGTCTATGGCAGGTCACAAATGGTGCATGCTGTTTCATGCTGGTTGGGAATGACAGTGTCAATCCTAGAGACTGTTCTACTGAGGTGGGAATTTAGTGACTTATGGTTCTAACCTTTCTTCTGTAACTGGCCTTCTCCATGGCTTTGGATAGATCTGTTTGCTTCCTGTGCTTGGGTCTGCTCAGGCAGACCCATGATCGAGGTGCCCGAAAAGCAGTAGCTGGTCAGGGTCTGTGTTCAGTCACTGCACATGAGGCATCGTACAACAAAGATGGTGCTGTGCAAGTCCTCCTGGTCCTGCAGTAACATAGTTGGCATAGGTGGTTACTCTTCACTCCACTAGTTATGAAGCTGGTAAGACTCAATCTGTAGCTTCACCTGCATTTCCAAAACTGGTCTAAGAAACTCCTTCAAGTATACTATCTTCTCAAGAAGTTCCAGCTGGACTTGTCAGTGGCATCAGGTGAAGTGTGAGGACTGTTTTGTTTCCCAGTCCGTTAATGTAAAATATTGAAATACAACTGTCTCAGCAAGGGAAGGATCCAGCTTCTCTAAAGGTGATCACTAAGAACAGATGATGTAGTCCAAAGTGAAGAGACACCACCTCCACCTCTCAGTTTGACTGTCAGACCTTTCTGCGGACAAACAATCCAGGCAAAGTCCTGACTGAGAAGCTTGAGCAGCTTGTTGAGTTTCTGTGGAGTGACTTTCCCAGGAGCTGCTCTGTTTGCATGCATCCCAGAACATTCTGGGTAGAAATCTTAACAGAAGGATCAGTGCATTTAAATAAGATTAATATTTCACATTGATAATGCTAGAAAGTGTTTTCCATTTCCAAACCTCTTCTTTGTGGGGACATCAGAAGCAAAGTGGTTTTGTGGATTATCCACCAGTTAAGGCTCCCTCCCTGCCCTGAATGGAACCTGTCCACACAGGAATCCCTTGAGTTCTTAAGCTGACTTTTTAAATGAGCAGAGAAGCACCTGTAATGAGTACTTAGTTAAATTAAAAATTAATTTTCTTGATCCTAAACCTTCTCCTAACCCTTTTAAATCAGTATTACCAGAAATTTTTTTATATAAGACTGTCCACACAAGCTTTACATTAAATCCATTAGGAGAATAATCATACCTTTAATTCAATCAGCTCGGTGTTGATTGCAGGACAACGACCATTAAGTGGCTGCAAATAGCCTATAGTTTTGTCAAAAATACATTGTCCAGTTCTGTAGTGAGCTTTGCTGGAAAACAAGAATAACTTGAAACCTTGAGCAATGGTAACCCAATGAAAGATGCTACAATGCTCCCTGCTTTTCTGTCCAAACTAAAAGTCCCTTCTGCAACTGATTGCTGGACATCACCTTAACAAGATATGCTTAAGACATAAGGACTGTTCCCAACAGTAAAGTGGGGGGGACATTACACATGACTCAACTATTTCCTTGCTACAAATTATTAGATTTTGTACCCATCAGCCTCTCTGCCGCTATGGAGCCAGTGCCAGAATTATGACAAATGAGATCTTTCTGCTCACTACAAGTTTTATCTGAATTATCTGCCATGTTAGAGGTCATGGGTATAACACGTCATTTTTCTCAGTACCATAGATATACTGAATGTGGATGCCAGATCATGAACTATTTCACAGGCCTGCTGTCATGAACTCATGTGGAAAAAAAACCTGTAATGCACAATTAGCCTTATCTTCAAGAGTTCCCAAGGATGAAGTCCAGTCTACACTGATTTATCTGATCTTTCGTGTAAACTGGAATGAGGCACAGTATTCACCCTGCATGATTGTAGCAAAAGGAAAGCAGGACAACAGGAAGGGTGAACAGTACCTATGGGGTGGAACCCTTACACATACAAAATGATCTGGCCTTTGAAACAGATTGTCTTCTCCTAAGCAATGACTTGGTAAATACAAACCATACACTGAGATAGCCAGCTGACCCCAACGGCAGAGGAATCTGCCACCCGGGTAGAGACAGAGCTCTAGGGAGAGCTTTCTTTCTGCAGCTGTTCTTGACCCTTAGATAGCACTGGAATGACCAGCTTGGGATAAAGCCCAGTTAATGTCTTCCCCTCAAAGACAGTGGCGGTGTCGCTTTGTCAGTGTTTGGGGTTACAAAGAACTCCAAAGCACTGAGAAAACAAAGCAAGAACATGTGAAATGTGGGATTATCCCAGATGTTGCACTTTAACTTCAGCTGGCAAAACCACGACCCGAGTCACCTAGTGAGATGGATTGCAGTGCAACTGGATGTATATTATCCCTATTATTGGTCTAATATTTCAAGTCGATCTTCTGCTTACAGTTCATGTCAGCACATAGACTGGCTTATTCAACCTCTTGAAAACATCTTGCAGAGATAAAACACATGTGTATATATTACAATCTTTGGTAAGTCAGCATCTTCTTTTGTGATACAGTGATGTTTATGGGGGGGGGAAACTGATCATTTTCAGATGTTTTGTTTAATTCAACTAAGCAGTTAGACAGATGCTAACAACACAAGAACAATCCTAAACATTTTAGAGACAGAGACTCTTCATCACTCTGGACCAGACACTGATCAGCAGTCCTGTGAACTACATTTACACTCTGAGTTTCCTTGTCGTAAATTGGAACTTGAACGTGCCATCACTTTTAAAACCTTCTGCAACACTGTCCCTTTGAGGAGCTCATGGGACATCATCTCTTTGAGCTAAACCTTATTCTTCCACACACGGTTTTTATTTTTTTAATAGAAGGGAACCTGAATGAGAAACAGGGACAATGGAAGATGCAAAGCTGAGCAATGAATTAGAGCAGAAAGAAACACTGGAGACACAGTCATTTGAACATACACTGGTTACGCACATTGCCTGGTGAATAAAAGCTTCCAGCCTACTGTAATACAACACCTGAAAAACCACTTGATATCCCAGAAGTTGGCCCCACTATGTAACAGGAGATTGCTTGTAAATTTAGAAAAGAAATTGCCAAGCTACTGAATTACCGTGGGAAACCTGCCAGGGTATCACCTTAAGGAAGACAGCCCTGGCTACTGGGACTGTGGTTGCTTCTCATTAAATGCAGGAACAGCTTCTGGAATAAGACATTTCTCTGTAGCATTGCTCTGGCAGACTGGAATTACAGAGTCAGAGAGGACAAGCCCTGCTCTCAGCTAACATGAACTGACAGCCATTTTCTGGCCCGGCTTTTCCAATACTATTTGGAAAGGATCACCCAGGCTTTCCCTTACGGGGCGCAACTTAAAAAAAGCAAGTGTTTTGTCCATAGCTCTTCCTGGTGCAGTTTAGGCACGACAGCAAATATATTACCATGAGAGACACTAAGAAAGTACTTTGCTCATCAGCTCTTGGGACAAGGATGCTGGCCGATTTAAATGGCATGGATATGTTGAATTCTAAAGACTGCTACAAGTGAGAAAGCTCGGGTGGCACCCAGACACCACAGTGCTGTTGACGACCATCCAGACTTCCAGAGGAAACAGAAGAATGAGGACTGAAGACTTGCACGGCTGCACAAACCACCAAGGTCAACCACTCTTCCCAGTTGCCCCTAATTACAGTGGAGCAATCTCTTTGATTTCAAGGCCAGGAAGCTACATCTACTACAGAATCAGGATGTGGCTGGCTGAGAATTAGAGTGTGCAAATCCTCACGTATAAACTTTGTTCCTTTTGATGAACGTCATTTGATGAATGCCCTATTTTATTTTATTTTATTTTTTTAAGGACTGAAACAAAGACTGTGACTGCTCAGCCATCTGGTTGTCAAGACATCCCTTTGTTCTCTTCACCTAAAAAGCTGAATCAGACTTGTAGTGGTACCTAAATCCTTAACAATGATGAACACCAAGAAGCAGCTGCAGAAAGCTATATAATAAAATACTAAAACGGGAAGATACTTAGTGGCACTTTTTTTTTCTCAGGGTGAAATGAGAACTTATAGCCTGGACTTCCCTGAGCTATTTTGGGTGTCTTTCTAAGGATGGGGTAAACTGCAATCTGAAAAGGTCCATTTCTTTCTGAGTTCAGTGATGTTTTTCAAAAGAACTGAGACATTTATCTGCTCTTGAGGTTGAATTCTTAAATCATAAGAGGTCTGCCAATGCGGCATACTTTATCTTTGCTCTTCACAGAAGGACAAAGTTTTCCTCTCAGGGACAAGCTATTTCTTTATAGTGTTTCAAAGTTTGTCTGGTATCTCATACAGATCAGTGTGCTCAGGTTTGGAAGGATCTGTAATACAGATTCCTTGGAATTCTCAAAAAACACACATGAATTTTTATGCTTTATGACCTTTACAGATATGGATGGAAATATAATTTCTTCTGTTAGCTGTCAGTGACTCAGTTTAGCTTCGTCCTCCTCATCTGAAGTTGTACAGGNTGAATTTGAAAAGAAAAAAAAAAAAAAAAAAAAAAAAAAAGAGAAAGAATTCATTGAGCATACATAAGTACAAAGTGTGATAGAGCTGGAAATTTGACAACTGAATGGAAGAGGTGGTTTCAGACACTTTCCTCTCTTTTCTTATATGGCCTTTTTTTCCCTGTGCAACCTTTGACCTAAAGCCCTGTACAGAGTTACAGAAGAAGAAAGGATATTTGCTGACTGTCCTGCTGTCCCCTTGAAGAGAGAAGAAAGTCTCTATGAAATGCTGCAATTACTCTGACAGAGTCAAAGTGCACTGTGCTCACTCTTCAAGTCTAGACACTGCTCTTGAAGACTATCTGGAGAGACATTCATCAACAGGGCTGAAAACATTTGCATCTGCATAGTACAGCAGAGCCTGAATTTTATCACACATTACAGGATGGCTGGTTAGGCTTATTTAAGTGTGGGATGGAAAGACATTTTCATTAATTAAAACAAAAATGTTTTGTATTTTATATAGATGAGGTGAATGTGACAGAGCAGCTCAGAGTTTTGAGGCTTAATGCAGTGAGAAGCTTTCAAGACCAGAAGGTGTTCTGCATCTCCAGCAGATTTGTTTGTGACACAACAGCCATTTCCCTTGTGTTTTGCTCTTTTCTTTATCACACTGGGATAAAGACTATTGTACAGCTGGAATTCTCTCTGCCAGGAGTGGTAAAATGTCGCTTTTCCCTCTGTTTCAGGATTTCTTTCCCAGTGGTTCTTTCTGGTCTTGGGTGAGTCTGAAAATGTTATGACATGTGCATAGTTTTTCCCATTTATTTTGAGACCCAGAATGGAATCTGGAGTCAGATTTCTATGGCAACTTGCACAAAATTTTACTAGATGGAATATGAGTAATTTGGATGTTCTGGGGAAGAGACTTGGGTTAAGAGTGTGACTTATGCACAGTTTTGTGGCATAAAAATGTAGCAGGAAAAAGAGGGCTGGAAACTGAACCTTCAAACTTGTCCTGGAGTGAGAGAGAATTACCAGCCCTGTGGGCAGCAGTCTGACAGATACAACTGTTTTCTTAGCATATACTTTTAAAATGTAGCTCTTCTCTTTGTATTCACTTAGTGCACTCCTTTGTTGTGTTGCTTTAAACATGGTTTTCTGGCTTTTCACATCCCATCTGCACTCTTCCTCATATTCAATGGCACTGATCTTTGCCTTTATAGCCCACCCCATATATTCAGTATGTTGCATTATGTTAGGGAGAGCATTCCCTGGAAATCATAGAGACAACTTGTTGCTTTCCTTCAAAGCTGCAATGCGTGTAAAAGCTTTGATAAAAGACTGACAGACTGAGGCTGGTGTCGCTTATGATGAGGCAACAATGACAGTTTATTTCATCAGCTATATCTGCTGTTGTCTCTCATTTCACCCTTGAGCAGGAACTGGCTTTTGTGCACACTACCTCTATCACACTGCACCAGTTTGATTTCCTCCAGAGCAAAGGCAGTGCAAACAAAAATTACATGTGCCCTCTCTCTCCCAGCACCTCTGGCTTTCTACATTGCATCCTGCACCCACCAGCACACACAAGCTCTTAGAAGTGCTGAAAGCAGAGAAACTTGTATGAGCCCTGTGGTAGCTGCCAGCAAACAGCAGTGTTTCAAAGGCAGCCAAAGTCACAGCTTTCATCTCTGTTATGCACTTAGCCTACTCTGGAAAATGTTTCTGATGTCGTTACAAGTATTACCACGATGGCAAACTACCTTCAGTATCACCATCAGCATGTTCAGTAACTTCTACTCCTTAATGAAACACTCTCCACCCAAAACGGATATAAGCTTTCTGCTAGTCCTGTCACAGGACACGGATGGTATCCTATGACTCAAGATCCTTCTAGGTTGTAAGTAGTCCAAGTGTGGCTTTCCATGTGAGAGCTGCTGGGTAATTCAAATTCCTAGCTGCAGCAGGAAATGGGCCAGCAGGGACAGCTGAATCTGAAAAAGATGGGTTACTTCAAGACACTTCCCAGGCAGACTCTGAAGGGAGCCACTGTCTCTGGCTGAGAAGCAGTCCTGTTTCCTGAGAGGTCTACTGCGAATCTTGTGGCTCTTGGCTACACGAAGATTTTGCTGTGAGGCAGAGAGGGTTGGGAAAGTGGGCCACTCCCTGAAAAAAGTTTTTTGCTAGTCTCGAAGTATCATTAAATGTGAAATCACATTCTTAACTTATGCTGGCAAGTGATTAGGGTAGACCCAGCATGAGGCCGCCAATAGCAATATGTCACAGTAAGTACGAATAACTTGGGTAGGTTTCATTTCTTTAACAACGCATTGCAACCCCTGGGTCATGTGTCTGCCAGACTCCAGCACTTGAATCTGCATCACTGACATCTGAGCAGCCACCAGCTGACATTCGATACTGCTCTGCTGAGCTTTCTAACTCTCTCTACTTGTCCTGCTAAACCTTCTGTGGCCACTCCATCCTCTACAGATACCCAAAGGGACGGGAAGTCAATGCTGGTATCAAGCAAATGCAAATTCTCAGTCAGCCACATGGAGCAAAGGAGTCACAGCTTCCAAATATGGCATCAGGCACAATGTGGAAGCGGAGAATTGTGGTTAACACAGCTCTGAATATTTCTGGGCATTTTACCCAACACAGCAGGAGCGTCTTCAGATGAATGAACTGGGCTCCTGGCACTGTGTGTATAAATTTTCAAGTGGGTTTTACTGTCTCCTTTCTCCAGAGGAAACAAGAGCCACGATAGACACACACACATACACACACACCAAAAAAATCAGTAACAGAAACACACACAGACAGAAGTCCCCAAGATCAGCTTGTTGATGTAAACCATAATAGGAAACACACTTTGGTTTGTGGAAGATTCTCTGGAGACTTGCAAGAAAAAAAATTGCGCACACTTTCTGTCTACTATTTTTAAAGCTCAATTTAGAACAGATACTCAAGGTCACCTAAGCTGAGCTTTGACAGATGCAATGTTTAACTGATTGGAAAGAAAATAGCAGGGTGAGATGTGACAGCAATAAAATGCCGACATTCCATTGTTGCGCCTTCAGAATTGCTCAGTGTCTGTGGTGGGACACTGTGCTTTGTGGACCAGCCATCTGGTGGGAGAGTCCTTAGATTTAGAAAGATATGTCAGATTATTGGTTTTTCCATGCTCCTACCGGGATCAGTAAAGAAGATGTTGATGACCCATGGATGCTTTGTGCAAAAAAGGTAGTGTTCCATTGGTAATACATATGGAAAACTCCAGCCATGGATAGCAGAGATAAGATTTGGAAATTACACTTGACAGCTTTGTTACACCACCAGCCCCTTCCCCTTTTCCCTTGAGTCTGTATTTTCCCATTGCTGGGGTTATTGTCAAAGTAAAAGGCATAAACTCAAAGAATCCAGTGATATCGCCATAATTACCAATTCAGGTATTCCAGTCTGCCCACCTTTCTCGCCATGTTTAAAACAAATCCAGAGGGTTGAAAACACATTCTCAGAGTTGTAAAGTCCTAATTTCAGGAATAGTGCTAGCAAATCCCTTTTTAGGCTATTTTCTTAATCATGTCAATTATAGCTCTGCCATTCTGCATCTATAGCTGAAATGCCTGTGGAAAACTTGGGAGAAAAAGATATTTCTGCTAAAAGTGTCACTGATCTCACAAAATGCTTACAACCACCACAAGGGAAATCAGTGGTGAAATACAGACCCAAAACTGAACCTTCCAAAGTCTAGCCTAGCACACTGTCTTGAAGAATCCTTCCTCATGACCAATCTGATATACTTTATAACTGCCATAAAAGTTAAAAAAAACCAAAAACCAGGAAAATTTCAACCTTTCTTAAAACTACAAGAGGCTTTTTTTTTGGTTTTTTTGGGTTTTTTTGGTTTTTTTTTTTTTTGGTTTTCAAACCTAGATCAAAAAGATTACTCTGTGATTTAAACATATTGCATTTTTGCAGCCAGTAGTGAAGGCATTAAAATAAGAATATTTCTGTCCTGAATGTCTGTGAATTTACCATCTGCAGAGAGGAAAAGGCTCAGTTGCCTTCACAGTTCACATATCAATGGCCTGGTTCTGTCTTGAACTAAATTCCATTGTATTTCCACCACTGTTCGGTGAGGTCAGTACTGTTCCCTAAATACCTATTCAATGTGGGGCAAAGTCAGTCAAAAATGTACTCAGTACAAAAAATAAGTCTTCCCCCGCCCTACAGTTAAAAACATTTACTATTGTCATGTACTGAAAACTTGATAAATCCAGAAACTGTTGCTTTGGGATAGTTTCTCTCACTATAAGTTACCTTCTTTCACTCACTAAAAAGTTATCTTTTTCCCACCTCAAGCTTCACACAGTAGAGAGAAGATCTTTGGTTCATAATCTGAAAATTATAATTGTTAACATTTTTAATCTTCTTCCAGCAGGTGGAGGTAGACGTGTATTAGATTTTCCTTTGGGAAAACAAGTGAGATCTGCAGCGCAGAAAGCAATTCTACATGCATCTAAACAACTGCTTGCAGTATCTGTTATGTGATCTAATGTTTGCCTTTATCTGTGACTCCCTTTTGTTTCCTGCCCAACACAGTTGAGAGAATGAAAAGGAAAAATATTTCTGCATTTGGAAGGTGAAAATACCTTGCCTTCCTTGACTCTTGGGAAATCCTGTATGGATACAATTAAAAACTCATCACGAAGTTGAAAAAAGTTCCTATTATTCTTTATTTGTTGTCTCTAACTTTTAGTTTTTTCCACAGTCTCAATTTGGAGATGGAAAGTTAGCACTGTGCTGGAAAATGCCTTTTTCCAGGAGCCTTCTGCCTTACAAACAAAGGCCAAATGTTTGAGGTAATAGGAGTTTGATCACATCTGGAAAGCCCATGTGAAGCTTTCTTTACAGGCTTCTTCCCTTTGCCTCACCCTTTGCTCTAACCACTGATGAGAAGGAAGAGTTTAGGGAGATATTCTCGGTGTGGGTTCGCTCAGACAGCCCTTTCTCAAGGCTTCACAGGGAGATTATTGGTTTCTGGTCAGATGAAAGAGACACAAACTTTTGTGGGGAGCAGTCAAGAGGAGATTTCTCTGAATAGAATTCACTGGATTTGGAAGGGCCTCTCCACTAATGACTTAGATGCTCAACTCCAAACATTCCTATCCCACATTGATCAGATAATGATATTTAAAAAATTGTAGCTGCCATTGCAACGGAGAGCAGAGGAAGACAAAAACTCAAAATTCCTGGAGGATTTGTGTTCCAACCTAAAGGAATCCCGGGCTTGTCAAAGGGATTAGGGTGAGCCTAACAAGGCTCATCCACATCTCATGGAAGTTATGAGTACTTTTGGGGCAATGAGGATTTTTCTCATTGGGTTTCATTTGCAGTCCCCTTTTGATAAGGACTTTCCCTGGAAAACCTCAGTTGTCAGGGTTAATGGCTTAAGCGGTGTTGATAGATTCTGTTTATGTTGGGTGAGGGGGTTCAGGTGGCCCAGTCTAATGTAAGCTTTCCAGCCACTGTAAACAGCAGCTTTTTATGTCAAAGCTGTGTTTCTGCCTTTTGACAAAGCATTAACAGACCTATGAAAGGAAGAACCCAGGGTGACAACAGTAGGAAGAGCAAAGAGGTTTAATAGGTCATTTCCACTGCAACTTCTGATAATTTGACAAAGTAGTGTGTCTTCTCTTCCAAAGCCCCAGAGAGAGTTCACATCCACCACATTCTGGCTCCTGTCCTCAACTCTACTCAAGGAGCTGTAGTGAAATTTGTGTTGGTGTCTCTGCCAGCTGGGAGGAAAAGTCTTTCTTCTGTTGCAGCCTAGACCTCCCCAATCTCATGGTGAACCAGGGGAGGTTCTTCCTGTGACCACAGCCTTTTTCTGAGGCACTCATTTAAAAAATGGCTTGCTTGAAATGGGTCCTGCCTGAGAAAATATTTCCTGTATGGATTCACAGGAAGCTTCCTGTGTGCTGTCTGTAAGCAGAGCTACTCCTAGTCTGACAGCTCTGTGATGACAATCGGACTAAATTAAGACTTACTCTATGCCTGCGGTCTGGCACTAGGACATGACAGCTTGGCTGGTATCTTCAATACCTGGTCCCACCCAGCAATGAGACAGAACCAACTCCTTCGTTTACAAGATTAGGCAGTTAGGAGGAGGATTGGCCACTGGCCCAACATAGGAACAGAATGAGTGTGGAGCTGTATATCATGTGATGCAGGAACACCAGCTTTCCTCTCACATTCCCAACCTTGGTGACTGCCTATGAAGAGAGGGAGAATGCCAGGAGGTGCAGTCTTTGCTCCAGGAGCCCAAGTGAAATTGGTCCATGGGAGGAATGTTGACTCTTCTGCATAAGAATGAACATTTAGTCAGGAAGGGCACTGTGAGCCTGGGAGTTCTCTTAGGGAATAGGAGAGAAAGGCCAGTGTGGGACATGAAATTCATTCCATCCAGAACAAATTAGAGGGGGTAGAATAAGGAAGAGGTCCTATGGAAATTTTGAGGTTAACTTACTTGAACTTATGTCCTATAAAGAGACCATCCATACTCCAAAAAGTTTGTGATAAAAAGCCAAGTTGTCATCAATCTTATTTAGCCTTTTACCTCAACCACCAGTAAAGGTAAGCATAATCCTGTTTTGGAGGGGAACTGTGTGATAATGCTTGTGTAATCCAAGGACCCCACCATATTTTAGCCTGGCAGCATCTCAGAAATTTTGACACATGTGGACCCTACTTGAAGGATAGAGATTTTCAAATTCTGTGTAAATGTGATAGTATGTAAATAGCTTTGGTCAGATTTTGCCAAGAGCACTTGTATATGGCAAAGTATAAAAGGTACTTGGGTCTGCTCCAGACTTCCTTTTCCTTCCTTGGGAGGCAAATGGGGAGCTGTGCAGTGTGTGGCAGTCTTCGTTTACTGGATAAAGGCACCAGGATTAGGGAAAAATCAGAGATAGAGGGATTTTACTGAGATCACACATCACAATCTCATTCGCTGCTTCTGACCGTGGAGCATACTGCTTCCCAGGGAGGTCTTGCCTACCTTTGCTCTACCAAAAAAGTCCCAAGCTGAGAGTACCTCTTGTATCTTTCTCATTGCTGGTATCTCTTCTATCACCTGCAGGCCTTCAGGATAAGATGGAACTTATCTTTATAACCATTTATTAATGTTGCCGACTGATGAACTGGCAGGAGAACAATCTGGTGGAGCAGCTGAGAAACGATCAGTGGGAGGGCTGGGTGAGACAGCAATGGACCCTAATCAGGCTTGCACCATCTCATTTTGCTTCTCTTATGCTGACAGATTCTTGGCTCAGACCCAGCAACTCACAAAGGGCAGAGGATGGCAGCTAATATTTTGGCATGGGAATTAGCAGAGCATTGCAGGATGTCAGAGAACCATGATCTCAGAGGGCTGCAAGGCGGTAAAAATGTGGCTTACAGGGTTAAGCCATGTTAGCATGAATTTTCTCTGCCAGACCAAAACAGCTGAAAAGTCTGTTATCTCCATTTATTAGTTTAATCCTTTAATCCACCTTGCTGTCCAATTAGATTAATGAAACAAGAATCCCATTTACAGCTTGACCTGTGTTATCACACTTATAAAATGGGAACAAATGTATTTATGAAAGGGATGTGGAGGTTCCTGGGTGAGGACTGCCACAGGTTTATTTACTGAGGGCTGAACAGCTCATTAGTGACCTGAAGAGCGTAGGAGGGCTCACAGGACTAACCCACTGCCACAAGACAAGGCAACGTTTACACTATGGTGTTGCCCCAATAAAAATTTTGATAGTGCAAAGTAGAATTTATTGCTTTGTTCAAGTGCTCCTAAACTCAAAGATTGATTTTTTTTTTAATACATAATGATTGAAGCTAAGCTGCTTTATATATTAAGAAAAGGATCTGCTTGCAAGCAGGATCTGTGATAACTATTTAATGGAAACCAGCGAAATGCTTTGCTGGTGTGTCTGTAGGACTTTCCTTAAATTGCTAGAGGTGTTCAGATGAGTTTCCCTGACAAGCACTGACACTCTTTTTCTCTTTTCTTGAGCCAGATTCTGATCCCATGACTTGCTGTCCTGCTTATGGAGAAAGGCTAATGCTTAACCACCCTTGACACCAGGGAGTTCTGGAAGTCAACGGGATTGAAAGAGTAACTAGTCAGTAGAGAAAGACTTTTCTGAAAGCACTCCCATGCTCCATTTTATACAGCGCCTGAGGTGCTTATGTCTATCTCAGCATCAAATTAAAATTTGTTCTCTGTGCTGACGTATGCCAGGCAGGGAGGCAAAGGTGGTTAAGGCATTCGTCAGGATTTGGGAGAGCTTTGTTTAACTCTCTGCTCTAAGACTGGTTCCCTGCATGACCCTGAGGCAGTCCCTCAACCCTGCAGTGTTTCATTTGTAAAATGGGCAGGGTATCACAACGTTCCTACACAGGAATGCAGCAAGGAGAAAGTGTTAGACACTAGGTTGTCTTTAATGTCCTGGTAAAGATAAGGTACCATGGAAGCCATAAGAGCTTATAATCAATTGAAACAAAGCTTTGGGGATTCTCTATGTTTCTTTATTTCCCTCTAAGCATTATTTGCATTAATAGGTGAGGGCATGTGAAAGGTGTACTACTTTTTACCAGTCCCTCAACTCGTGCCACTTGTTCCTTGCCCCCAAGGTTTTCTTGCTACAACTGAAATACTACATGGTAAATCTACCCTGAACCACAGTTTTTTAGTCACTCTGTACCCTCTGACCTCTGAACTAACATCTGTCAGGGACTGCTGCTGGACAAAGCCACAGAACATGAGGTAACACAAAGCTTTCTCATTCTGAAAACCTGGTATGCGAATGACATGAGCTCACCCACCACTTTTGCACTGAGTAAATAGCCTGCAAATGGAATCATAGTAATTAAAAAAAAGGTGCTTGTGATTGCAAAGGATTCTGGGAAAATCTTTTAAAAAGCCATAGTGGTGAACTGTTTCTAGCCAGGTTTCTGGCAGTCACATTGTTTGAAGATAAACTCTGCCCCTGCAGACCTCAGTATTCCAAAAACAAGTATTTTCTGGCACAGGACCTTTCTCACAGAGGCCGATTGGATGACTCATAGCCTGTAAAATCATAGCATAATTTAGAATTGACAGCACTTTTGGTGTTTTTTGGTCCAATTCACACCACAAGACTTCAATGGGTTCCACTAGGACTGTCTGGAGGAAAAAGAAAGACCAATAATCTTCGGCCTCCAATCGGGAGGCATGGAGACACACCATCCATAACGCTGCTGATTCCTTTGAGAATGCACGCAGAATCAGTCTGGAGGAGAAAAGACAACGCAGAAAGAACCGTGCCTCACCAACACCGCCTATGGAGACTTTCTGCTGTGCCTTTTGCAACCGGACTTGCCTATCTCGCATCGGCCTCTTTAGCCATCAGCGCGCTTGCAGCAAGAGTGGGTAGAGCCCTTCCCAAATCTTTGTTTGCGAAGCCTAGCCATGATTTACTCCTGCTTGAGTGACTGAATTCTTGATTGAGAGAGTCAGGAAAACATAACTTTTTCTTTAAACAAACTCAGGTGAAAGTTGTCAGAGAAGCAGCATTTTTAGCTTTCCCCAGGAGTTTACCTGAATTCTACTTGGCTTGAAAATTTTTAAGTTTAATGAAGCCCAAGCTTGGGGTTGGTTAAGCGAGCAAGTTGTCCTTGCTGTTTCCAAACCCAGAGATACCTCTTTCAAGCTGATTATAGTGAGGATGGCCACTTCCAAACACAGGGCTCTGAGCACAGCTTGGCTGTACTCTGCTGGGCTCACATGGATATTGGGGGCAAGCAGCAGGTGACAGCCCAGGAGGAGTTCTGAGCAGAGAAAATGGGTGGTAAGTTTCTGTTTTTATTAAACATTCAGTTTGGCTCAACAAGTAAATGCCACTGGGGGAAAGCTCTCAGATCCTGCATCTTCAGCTATGCTAAAGGTAGGCTCTGCTCTTTGCAGGAAGCTGGACACAATATTAACTGGCTTAAGCTCTGTTGTGAAGCTGATTCCACACATGCAAACAGCATGATCTCTCATTCAGTCTGAATAGGTGCAGAAATCCTGGGCAAAGAAATGGGAGAGCACCTCTGCCCCATGCAAATGAAACTTTAGCACTCTCCCTCGCAATCAAAACAGATGACATTGCGGTAGAGTGACTGCACAACCAGGTCTAGTACATACTCCTTTTCTAGAACATAAACCAGCCACTTATAGATGGTGGAAAAACAAAGAGGAAAGACCATACTAGGATATCACTGTTTGTGGTTTTATTTTCTCCCCTCCCTTTGCTTTCTAATGAGAATCAGTGATTTGAAGAGTTTGTGGACATAGCATTCCCTGGAGGAGCTTTCATTTCATGGTTCACTATTTGTGCTCATTGCCAACTTTACAGCTAATTGAAAAAAACCTGAGCTTGTAGATTAAACGGCAACCCCTGGGACTTGCTTCTACAATTACCAGCGCTCCTCCTAGACAGATCCTAAGTCAATGGCAAGTTCCTAGACTCACATGCAGAAAACACTGGGAAAAATCCCACTGCCTCGATGACGTCAGAGTTACCTCCAACCAGTCCAATTCAGCCCCTGCAGGCCATGACAACTGTAGGTGAAATTGTGGCCTGTTCAAATCTGGGAAATCTGCCACCAGCTTTGTATAGTTAGAGGAAGGCTAGGATTTCGCCTTGGAAGACTAGGAACTCTTGACAGCACAATATTTCCAGCTTCACTGCTTGCCTTGCAACAGCTTAAGTTTTACAGAGTGTATTTTCTCTCAGTGTGGTCAAAGCTATTCATGCATTTCACAAAAACACATGCTTAGCTTTGGAGTGTAACCTTATGCAAGCTCCTAGTAGATACCCTGTACCCAGACTGAATTCCCTGGCAGGGGAAAAAAAGGGGCTACAAAATGCAGCATTTGCAGAAAAGCTTTTAGAAAGCAGTTTCCAGGAGTTAAAAAGAAACCAGTCACCTCTACTTTTACCAAGAGATATTCAATCTGAAAAGTATTCACAGACCATGGCTGAGCAGATTCATAATGCGATACCAGGCAAGAAAAAAGTTGGCTTTTGCTGCATCTTCTCATTGGCAAACAGAGCTAGAGAGAATGCACACCTACTGGCAAGGATTTATACTACCATATCCCTTTCCATGGTGTAAAGCAAAACTCATTTGCCAACTCACTGACAAACTTTCTCCACTTCAAATTCAATTGAACCTGTGCTCATTCCAGACAGTGCAGCTGGAGAGTTAACCTGATAGAGCAGGAACCAGCCGTATCTGGTTCTGGATCACCTTTTCTTGCCCTCTTTCAGCTCACCAGTGGGAATTCAAGCATGGAACAAACCCTAAATTTCTCTAAGTGATGCTACAAGCCAAACTACCTTTGGCTTGGCCCTGGGAAACTGGCAGTTTTCATCCAGTTTTTTTTTTCACTGAACATCAAAGGACATAGTAAAACTGGAACAGGTTTGGGAGAAAATGGCTGGAGAATTTCTGTGTGAGAATGCATTAAGATGCTTGAGGGTAGAAAAGAAAACAGATATGCTCAAGGTATATAAAACTACATGGAACATTGTATGAGCAACGAGGGATGGACAGTATCTTGCAAGTTTCTAGAGCTGTAGGACACCAGCTGGAATCAGCTGGAGGTGTGCACAGAAGAAGGGAGAAAGGTCTTTACACAGTTGCAGAGGCTGAACTATGGAACTCCCCGACACATGTCAGCCTTTTACACGGGCTCAAAAATTAGTTAGAGAAAACCATGGAAGAAAAATTAACTGCAGAGGTACCAAAAACAACAGATAGCACTTCTGGCTCAACTCTGAACCACAGTTTTCCAGAGACTGAGAGAGAACACCTTGGGGAACTACTGATATCATCTGCCTTGCTGTTAGACTTTTCCCTGGACATCTACTATAAACTACCAGTGTAGACAGCACCCTTAAAAAACTGGGTATAAGAACATAAGAGCTGTCACCCTGGAGCCATCTGCTCAAAACCAGACACTTGCTCATGCTATGGGAGCAATACAGCCCTGCTTCTCTCAGCAAACGCCCCCTACACTTAGGTTTTCACAACCTGCAGTGTAATCTGCAGTCTCTGAGCCAGAGACTTAGAGGTGTTTATCCTGATTGATTTTAAAAAGTGATTGAACAGCTCTAACAGGAGGGAAATGCACCTATGATTTCAGTCTTTATTTGAGGTCAGCTGTCTGAGCATCTCCACCTTCCTGCCTGTCTGCTTTCTGAAGACTGCCTGATACAAAGAAGCACAATAGTGATGGAGAGCTCAGGGATGCCACATTTATCCACATCTTGTGGAAATAGGTAGAAGGGAATGACATCTTAGGTCTCCCAGGGAGAGAAAGCATGCTCAGCCTAAGCCCTATTAAACATCAGAGAGCTCACACAGGGCAGTGTGTATTGGAAAGGTGGCAGTATGTATTCTGCCCTCTCAGGGTAATTAGTTTTGTTGTCAAGTTAGCTGCGGAAATCTGGTCCCTTTGCCCAATTCAATCTACACTGGGCTTTCCACATCTTTGCTCCAAAGCCCTGTTTATGAAGACAAAAACAGACTCTTGGCAACTGCCATGCAGATGTCACATTTTATGAGCAAGACAATTTTGTAAGAAGGACTTTTTCCTTCTTTTTTTTTTGGCAGACTTTCAATCCATGGCCTGGGTCTCCATGCCTCCCAACTCCCCCCACCACACAGTACAGAAATGGACACTGCAAATTTCTGTCTGAGGCCAGCCTTGGCAAAAGAGCCAACAAGAAGAGAAACAGCCTGTGCTCTAGTAAGTAAAATATTTATGTCTTGATTTGGCTTACATACTCTCTCTCTATAAAATATTTTTCCCAAGAGAAGCTCTGTGAAAGGGAGGGGGTTCCTTTATTAGGTCCCCAAATAATTTTTTTCTGCTCCCCTTCAAAAGCCTCAAAATCAAAGCTCTGAAGCTTTTTATTGTCATTCTTGAGTTTGTTATCATTAGTTATTACAATCATTATATTGATTTCAATTATGAGCTCTCAGGAGGCTCGGGCTAATCAGCACCCCATTCCAGGAAACGCTCTGACAAATCTCTCACAGCATATGCATACACAAAGCTTGTAGTCTGAAAAGACCAGCTAAACAGACTGTTAAGGCATTCTTATGCCAAGGAACTGCAGCAGGGAAAACTCCAGCAGTGCCGCAATAGCCACTGTGGATCCCAGGCCAGAGAGGGAACAAAGCTCTGAACTGACACGGGTGTCTCTCTCGCTGTGGCTCAGGTGACAGTTCTGACACACAAGGACATCCTTGAGAGACTCTTCACCCACGGGAGAGTCATCAGTGCTGTTCAGCACTTTAGCTCATGGCTCACCTCACAGCCCAGCAGTGCTCCAGGTTTACAGCTCCTCCCACAGCCATCCGTGTGATTTAGGGCAGGTCCTAATTCAGGTGGAGAGTCACTGGCCTGACATGTACAGAGCAGAATCACCCTGCTGGGAACTGCCACTCCTGGGCATCAGGACAGACAACACATGCTGCTTTCAACAGAACGCCACACTGCTGCTCCTGCATCATTAAAATTTTAACCCCTTTCTGGGCACATCATCTCCACCACTCTGCAGCACAGGTGACAAGATCACTCATGGCAACTGCTCTTTATTGCTAGCGTTACATTACAGATGCTTTTGGCCTATGTTACTTGGCCCTGTTACTTGTATCATATTCCTCATTTCAGGCAGGAGACAACTCCTGTACCTACCCAAGTGAGGTGGATGTCTCTGTTTTGATTGAGTTATTTCACCTTGGAAAGCTACAGGAATACGGTCAAATTTTGATTCTTAGAAAGATTTACCCACCTATGTAGAAACAAAGCTGTTTTGTCACTAATCACAAAACACATCCCTGCCAAACTAAAGTTCCTCCCTTCAATTTTGCTGGCAGGGAGTTAATGTGAAAGGAGGTAGCAGACACCTCCGCTGTTGTAGAGATCCCTCACCCTCAAATGCTTTTTGGTCCCTGCTCACCTGGGTTTCAGATCAACCTCACATGCACTTACAGGTCACTCTGCCATCTGTCTCTGAGCCCCCATGCCCATAGCTTTGTTTATTTGCTTACAATACCTATGTGTCAATGCATGAAGCTGTGCTCTTGGGGTGAAACATCCTTTCCTTTACTTGCCTCAGGCCATCTCTGCAAAGCTATAGTTCCTTGCCCCATGAGTTCCCAAAAGGCAGCTTCGGGACAATCTAGAAGGCACAGCTGGAATCTGACATGGCTCTTATTAGATCCTCAAAAGTATGTACATGACAGAGCTACTAGGAATGTCTCAAGCTTGAAAAAGGTTGCAGTGGTGACTCACTTTATTATATTGCAGAGAATCCAACTCAGTCATAAATCCCTAGTAACCCACCTGCATTATGTTTTTGTGATGGAAACCCAGCTACCAGCTCTCGGATGGCAAAACCCTGCAGATGTCACTTCAGTCCTGTTTGAACTAATGACCTCAAAGCAAAGGGCTCCAGGTTCATTTACAACTCCACAGAATCACTGGGCCTCTCCTTCTCAGTTATCAGCTTCCCAGAAATTGTGGTATGGTGGGGAGGAGAACAAACAAAAACAACCCCAGGCTCTGTTACCTGTAAAGTAACCACAAGAGGAATAGTTCCATGGATACCAATGGCAAAAACACACATAACCTGGAAGGAAGAGAGAAAAGAAAACCCTATTTGGGATTTTAAAAGAAAAATTGAGCACGCACATACAATACCCTTTGGCAAAGGAGCCCAGGCTGGAAAATGTTGCCGCTCCAACATGCTGTGCTCAGAGAAGGTGTTAATGGTCCAGCCATCCTGTATAATTACACACAAACAGGAGTGGCCCTGCAGAACTGTAGGGGTCTTTTAAGATCCCCACCCAGACGGAAAGAGCAGAGAGAGTTATGTAGGATTAACACAAGAGGAGAGGAAGGAAAGAGGTGAAGGAAAGGCAATGTCCCAAGGACTACAGGTCTGAGCTAACGAGGCAGGTCTGCTGCGCCTCTCACATTGAAATGGGGATGCTCTGGCTGCCCCCTGTCCCACACCTCAGCACTCCTGGCAGGATGCAGCAGTTTCCCTCCTCTCTGGGACTGACCTGTGATTTACTAGCCTGCTGCATTTTGGGTCACCACTCCCAAACTCCTTTAAACCAGCAGTACAAGTCAGAGGTTTCAGGCACGTTATTTGCCTGGAAGGAACCACGCAAGTTGTGTTCGCTGCTGATGCCTGTAGCTGTGATCTCTTCCTGACAGGATCACAGATACTGACTCATGCTTGAGGGAAGAAATACTGGAAAGGCCGTGACACTGGCCTGTCTGTGTTGGCTTAATGAGAGCTAATGAAATCTTCACCCAAGTGTCAACCTTCCTGGGCCTACAACCACACACCAAAATCTTCTCGGGGCTATGAGCTCCCAGGCACAAAGCCCTGTGTGAAAGCCAGGAATGTGCATACTTGTGGTCTGGGAATTTACATACAACATGGAAGGAGTGGTGTCTTTCCCAAAGTCTGTCACAAACACAGTGGGATACCCAAGGGCTGCTTTCCTTGGCCAGTGATGCCTTAACAAAATCTCATATCCAGAAAAAAGAATTGGCCTTATCCAAGTACAGGGTAAAGCTTTGCAAGAATTAATACTGAGGGGAGAGACATTGCACAGGATGACATGGGGAGGCTGATTCTTCAATGCACAAATGTTTTAATAAATACTGAAATTTTCTAAACCAGCCATAAATTAAATTAGCTTAAGCGAAAGAGAAATTCAATTTAGTTCTGCTAGACAACCTCTACAAAAGCCATTTGTGACAGCATTGAACACTCATGAATCTCTACTGCACAAATAATCAGCTGCTATGAGAGGTGAATCATGCCCAGAAGAAAACACTGCTGAAATTTCAAACAATAAACTGAATTTCTGGAGAGGCCAGTACTGGCTTTCACATTTGCAGACATGATTCACCACCTTCATCTTTATAAGAATTCTTCTCAGAAATGTTTGGAGACCATTTTTAACTAGTCTTTCGAGGGACAATTCCAGAGTTATAATCAACTGCACACTACTAAGCAAAGTGCTGGACTGTTGAACTCATGTACAATTTTCCTGTGGATTAGATCAAATTCCTGATGTAGGAAAAACTATTAGGGCCTCTATTCTGTTTTCACTTCTGAGAGCTTAACACACATGTTACTGACTTCAACGAAGTGATTTCTAACACATACCTGTGAGAATACAGGATCAAACCACAATGTGTTGTGTTTCAAAATATTTTTTCACAATAAGTTGGTTTAGTGAACTCACTTTTCACCCCTGGAGAGCTGACTGTAAAGAGATCACACAGAGAAAGGCTATGGAGTTTCACCCTAATCTCCAGGAGACAACACGCCATATCCAAAAATCCTCTCTCAAATCAGCAGTGCTTTCAATTGTGGAGCAATACCATCTGTGAAGATAATTTGAAGGAAGCAGAGAGGTCAGAATTTCAAATGTCACATGAAGATTTGGAGTGCACATATCAGGGATGTTGTAAGGAAGTGTTTGCTCCCATCTTAGGAAATTCTTCAGTCTAAGGTTTTCCTAAAGCCTCAATGCCTGGAATCATGAATATCTCAGACATGTTTTTATATTGTGAGTTTGTGTTTGTTTGGTTTTTTTCTTTACTTGGATTTAGAAAATACAAAATTCTTTGAAATCATTAGGAAGAAATTCTTCCATGTGAGGCTCATGAGATGCTGGAAACAGGTTGCCCAGAGAAGCTATGGAAGTGTCCAAGGCCAGGTTGGGGAGGGCTCTGAGCAACCTGGTCTAATGGAAGGTGTCCCTGCCCATGACAGGGGGTGGAACAAGATGACCTTTAAAGTTTTTTCCAACACAAACCATTCTATGATTCTATAGTTTCCTAATAGGGACAAGCTCAAAATGTATCTCAGCAGTGGGACCACGTTTAATATCTTACTGTGGATAAACCTGCTGCGAGTTTTCCTTCAGCAGCACGACAGGCTGATTTCAGGCATTAGCTGGATCAGATCTGAACTATATTGCTACAAGGAAATGAGAATCAAAAAAGCAACTCTCTTAAAATTAGATTGCACTAATCCTAGTCCAACCCTCCAGCTAACAAATCTGAGAGGAAATGTTTGTTCCTGCCCTATCTGCATCACTCCAAGATTTAACTGGTGTACTTAATCCTTCATTTTCAATACTAACATTTTAAATTCAAGGGGGGGAAAAAAGTAGTGTTCATCAGTTCTAATTAAATTACACGCTTTATTTTTTTAATTAAATAGCCTAAAAGGAAATAAACTAAGAAATTCTCTAGCAAATGATTTAGAAGTATTTAATATGTATCTAAGAAGGGAGCCAAATATAAATTGACAGCTTAGTGCAGGAGAACTTCAATCTGAGTTTTATTGCAGTAACAAAAGTGTGTATTTAAAAGCCTTCACACAGAGCATCTATTCAGAAACAAGCCTGAAGACAGTCGGGGAATTAAAAAGAGGATAGTGTTTTGAATTAATCTAGAACATTTTTGTGGATTAGTTTACAAGCACAGAATGCCTCAGGGGGCTAGGGAGAGCACAGAGCGCTGAAGTCAGAGGGATCTGTCTTTTTCCTGTTGCTGGTGATTAGTTCATATCTCTTTGACACCATGTTTACAAGCGTCTAATTGCCTCATTAATACCTCATTATTACTTAGAAAGTGAAGAAGCTTTTAGCTTTGAAGCTGCTTTGCTGCACTTGAAGGCAAATATAGGGTGAATGTTGAATGTGTTGGTACTAATTAAAGTTGAAGTCTGTTTCCTGTTGCTTGTGGGTGGGTGTTAATGGCTTCAAAGAAAAAATTAGGCTTCAATTTATATTACTCGCCTCCTAACTTACACACGCAGGAATAAGTGCGAGTAAGAAGCCCATTTCTGCGAAGTGGATTTACAAAGGGACACAGATCCACACGTCTATTTTCTTTCATGCTTTTTCAGTGTGAACCAGACTGTGAAGGGTTGTTCACTCTCTATTAGACTGCCTGGAACAGACTGAAGCTGGCCAGGCCAGCTCAGTCCAGGCAGATACAGCGGGTACCTTCCCATGCTGCCACACATGTACAGGGCCCCATATTCTCCTTTCACACCAAAACCTGAAAACAAAACTGATTAACGACTGTGTAAAATTGCCTTGGGTCTATTTGCCTCCTGATTTGGATGGACATTGTTTCCAGATCACCCTGGAAAAGTCTGGTTCAAAGAAAAACTAAAATCAGTCACAAGATCTTGTGATCTTTCACTTCCCAACCATATGCATGTATTTTATACATATATTTGTATGTATATTAATAAAAAAAATACATATTTGTGTATACATAAAAAAGCACAGCACTTCTCTGGACCCAGTAGGCACATTCTTCCTGAAATGTGTCTGAAGCTGTGAGACCTTCGAAAAGGGATCCAGTTTTCCAATGACTGTGCACAACTGTTTCAGTATACAAATTGCAAATAAGCCAGTGATCGCAATTATGGTTACTGGATTATCATATAAATCAATAAATAAGATGTTTAGAACCTCATTTGGGCTGTAGAGATGCACTGTCTGATAATGCTTCAAGGCATTCTTCCACCTCCAGACAGAGGACAGACAAAGCAGACATTAACCACAACAAAATCAATTCCACGGGAATTTTTTAAAGAGAAATGTGCTTTCTATAAATTATCTAGTTTTCAGGGGTCTGGGGGATGTAGTGAATGAAGAAGGGGGTGAAAGAGAAGGAAAAGATGCCCATTTTTGGTAAAAGCATTCAGTTTCTTAATAAGAAATCTGGATGAGAAAAATAGTGAAAAACAGTCTTTGCTGAAAGCAAATGGAAAACCCTACACAGACTGAAAGATCTGGATACAAAAATAACATGTTTTCCATACAAATTAAATTCCAAAAGAGGCATTTTTCACCAGTATTGTTTTTCAGTGGTGGGGGTCGGGGGTGGGCGCAGAAAAAAAGCAAGTCTAGAAGGCTGAACATTCCTCTATGAAGTAGTCAGGGTTTGGCCAAGAGTCCCAAGACTCAGGGCTGAGCTCAGGCTGCTCAGAGTCACTGGTGATTAATGGGCCTTCTTGTCACAGGCCCAGGACAGCAGGTCTTGGCTTACCAGGAGCACTCTTAAGGCAGAGCTCAGAACAACTCAGCCTTTCACGTTCCTCTCATATCTTGCATCTCCTCTAAGAGGAGGTAAGTTGATAAAATTCTGATTTCATTTCTGCATTTAAAACTATCTAAAAATGTCAATGACATTAAATTACATGCTTAGCTTGACAACATCCATTTACAAACATGACTATAAAGAATACAAATATGAAACAAAATTTACCTAAAATTACTGGACAGAAACAGAGTCAAATAAGTGGGTAAGGAAGGAACCCACTCCTCCTGAGCTGTATTTACAGTACCTTTGATTTATATCAAACATTTTAAAAAAGTATTAAAACAAAAATAATTAAGGCAAGCCAAATACTTTCCTTGCCAGCACGCAAAGCTTGTCCGACTGGACATATTGAGACTATCAATTGGTGGTGTGTATTTATAACCTAGTGCTCAGACAACTTGGAACAGCAAATGCAAACAGCCACAAAGAAGTTACTTTGTACGCTTGGCACAAACAAATCCCTGAGATGAAAAGCAGCCTGGCGTTTATTTTGGGCCAAGCTTCCTGATCCGACGATCCACAACGTGGCACGGAAAGGGCAGTGTTACCAAAGGACACAAAGAACATGGAGATGCTTCATTAGAGCAAACACAGACCAAGGTGCCAGATTTTGTTATTCTTGTTTCTTCCTTCCCAGAATGGATGCCACTTTCCCTATGTCCTTCTCCCCAAAGCACACTGGTTTGGAGCTTGGTTATTTGTTGTTTTTTTAAGGACCAGGCTTGTCGGCACAGCCTGAAAAGTTCTTACTGCTATAATTTGAAACTGAATTGTGCTGATTGAAAACACAGCTAACATCTGACTGCAGATATGTTTGAAGACTTCTACATGCATAGTCAAATCAGGACTGGTGAGGATATGGTGAGATTTCCCTGAAATATTACAGCAAGCACTGCAGGAGCCCTGATCCCCAACTGTGCACTGTGTAGCCAGCCTGGGAAATGCCCATCAAGAGATCCACTGGATTCTCTTAAACATTGACCTCAGAGATTCTCTTAACCATTGACCAGGAGACCTGAGCTGTGTAATTAAGTAAGACACTGTGGTAGTCAGTCATGCTTGAGAGGTTTCTCAGAATAGGAATTTCATATCCAAGACTGGAGGAACAAATCCCAGGGGAGTCTAGGTTCGTTTGATACCGATACTCATTTATCCTCCAACACGACCAAATCACAAGAGAAGCAACCGAGGATAATGGAAGGAGATTGGTTGGCCAATGAACACGCAGCTTCCTGGAAGGAGAACACAGGAGGAGCTGGCTGAGAGAACGGCAGCGAGTTGAGAGCTACCAACAGATAATGAACAGAGGCTGTAGGTGACCGGGTGCAGTTTGGTGTTAGGAATGCTGCGATATGTTGATTCAGTTCAAAGGGAGTATCTTGCCATCTTCCATGGCTCCTTCAGAGGAGGATATGGTCAGGCTTCCAGTCCTTATCTCCATGAGCAGACATGGACACTGAGCTTCAAGTGACATTGTCCTATGCATGGATAATGGAAGCTCAGCTGTTTGATGGGACGATCCCTTCATTCTTCTCATACCTTCATCCCCCTAGATATGTCAGTGAGCTAAAAATATGAGAAAGTCTTAATAAAGTTTAACACTTCTGATAACACTTAGGATTTAAAAAGAAGGTCATAGGTGATTTGAGAGACTTTTCTTTCATTTCAGAAGGAAAAAAAAAAGGATTTCTCACAGCTCCTTGAACACCAGAATAGATATGCATATATTTTTCAGTATATGGATTCAAATCCTTGGTTTCTTTGGCAAAAGGCCATTTATATTCTTATGGATTTGTTATTGCCTGCTATAAATTTACTACTCAGAAAGAATAATATTTCATTTGCCTTATTGTTGGTACCTCCAAAGAAGGTGAAAATGGATTTAAGTTTTTCACGGGGCATCTTGATGAGGGCAGAGAAGGAACATAAAAAGAAACCAACACTTAAAAAAATTGATATAGAGCTCCATCAGCTACAATTCCGTTGATAAACTTAGGTCTTCTTGGCAGTGAATTACAATGCCAAGTGATTTGTACTGTAAATTCTGTGCAGAACTTGGCAACACCATTCCCAAGAAAGAAAGCAAACTCCTGGGGGACTCAAGATATACTTTCCATCTGAATAAGCAGAGGGTTTGATCTTACTCATGTTGGCTTTTAGGCTCTTACTACTTTACACAAAGGAATAGGGGCAGTAAAGACAGTTCACAGTACAGGTAGAAAAAGGACCTCACACTCTTCAGTTTACAAGTATGCAGGTTCAAGGCGTTAAATCCATCAAGCTAAAGCAATTTCCTGAGCAGCTCTACTTACTCCATGATTCTTTACTATCTCCACAGTGACATTATTTAGAGAGGACACTGCAGGGATCTTACGTCCCTGTGTCATTCCTCAAATAAGGTAGGCTTGGCATTAAGAGAGCAGGACCTGGACGTCAGCAGAGGCAGAGATCCAAGTGTGCAGAAAAGTGGGCTTGGTTTTGTGTGACAATGTAGAGTGAAATCAAAGAGTCACGCTGTTTGTGCTCTGGAGCTTCTCCAAAACTTATGTTCAGACCCAGACTTGCCTCCATTTATCAAACTTATTTAGCTTCAAGAGTCTGACCATGTGGTTACTACCATATTAGTATCTAAGATATATTAAGTTTATGCTACTGAACAAATTTATGACTTGAAAGCCTGATCCTTGTCATTGGGGAACCAAGATGTGGACAGATGAAGCAATTTACCCAGAATCAAGAAAAGGGTGAATTACAAAGCAGAGGATTAAAGCAGAACGCCCAAGTGGCTGGCCCCTACCCAGGGTGATTCCCCCTCCAGTGACTGAAAGATCAGTGAACTGCTCTCTAAATGCTTCCAACATGAACTCCCCAAGATACAGAAAATAGTATTTCTCACACTTTGACTAATGAAAGCTTGGCACACATGGCATGTACTGCCAGCAGTACATATATATATAATTATGTTTATTTCTACAGAGCTTGTGAATAAGCAAGACATTTTTCACCCATGAAAGGCAGTTTCTGTGTGCATGTGTAAGTTAGCAACAACAACAAAAAGTGTGACGGATGATCCCAATGAACATCATCCCAATGAGGTTCAAACAGTCATAACTTTTTGCTTCTGAAAAGAAACTCTTTCTTTTCTTCACGCCACAAACTTCTAGGTTTACTGTGGCTATATTTTTCTGCTCTTGACAAAAGTACAGACATAATTTGTCTTTTTGTTTCATATTTAGAGACTGGTTATCATCACAGCATGTATGGAGAGAGATCCAACAAAAAGATGTGCTCAGAAAGCGCAGTGCCTGCAGGATCTACTTCCACATGAAAGCAAATCTAGTTTCTGGCTCATTCTTGCCAAATTATAACATTTCTCTTACTTCATTATTTTCCCCTGCTTTCCTCATGCTCTCCACATGACCAATGCTAATAAGAGGAGGGATGAGCCTAACTTGTCATGCAGCAGACCAAAGGTGATTAGACACAAACTGGGACCAATGGTGCACTATAGACAAACTTCCAAAATAGACAGTATTGTCTCTTTGTCTGATGAAAATGTTTTGGAAAACAGAGTGCACTGAAAAAAAGCCCTGAAAACCGTAACTTCTGTGATAAACTGATATTGAGATCCTACCACATAAATAAAAGGTGACCTGGCCAGTCTTCCAGTTCACAGGAAACACTTGATACCAGTAAAGAGACCTCAGTTGAGAAGCCCTTGCAAGCATTTTTGGGATTTGCCATAGTGTGTAAGGATTATTTTTTCTCAAGTGCAAAAAGATTACTGGAACTATTGTAAGTTTGCTCCAAAGAAACAATAGAAGAACTCTTATAGTTCCACACTAATCAGAAGATATGTATGAAGAGATAGGTAAGTTGTGATGTGCTTTAGCATAGCAGACATCAGGTTATATTTGATTAATTCTTCCCTATAGCTTGTAATGGATATACACATCCTACCCTGGATTTCAGGGCAGGACTAGCTTCAAAGTATTATCTCAATACCACAGATCCAAGAATGCACAGCTGGATCTCAAATATATAAGCCACTTAGAGTTGCACATGAGGAAGGAAAGGGGAAGATTACTATGATATGAAATGTTAAAGCATCTTCCGCATAATTAAGTGCATTTACATGGCTGTTACTGAGAACTAGCCCCAGCCCCGACTCCTAAGTGAGATGGACATCTGGTTGGGATAGTAGAGGTCCCACTGACCCAGCTCTGGTCAGATTGGATGAGATCCCTTCTAAACCCACTTGTCTAAGATTCATGAAACCCAGTATACAGATCCATATGGCATTTTGAGATTAGGGAAGTTCAGATCCTGGCCAATTTCTATTGTTAAGCTCACAAAATGCTGAGAATAAATAATGGAAAATGCTTCAGCTGCTATTTATTTAGGGCACTTTTGCCATGTGACATCAGAAAATATTCCACGGTGGAATTTATTAACATGAAAATGGACTTGGTGAGACTTTGTGATCTATTAAACTTCCAGCTAACTAGACTTTTGTTTATGAGATCGACAGATGGTGTTTTTCCGAACCAGTTATGTTGATTCACAGCACTGAAGTAGTTACTGGAAAAAAGGACCATAAGTTTAATAAGGAGCAGGCCCACACACATGCAACAAATGTGAGCCACATTCTACTAGCTCCAAAAGAAAAAAAGCAGCAGTTTTTACACCAAATTACCAAAATATTGGCACATTTTGCATGTCCATTATGTGTTCCAAGTCACCAGAATAGAATGCTGTTGGTAAATGAGCTACTTCAGACATACACACAATGTTACTGGATTTGCTTGGAATATTCTGCTCCAGGTTAGAAAGACAGCCCCCCCAGAGACTCCTCTTTCAGAAGCGCTGCCTTGGAGGGCCGTTTTAGCTGCTTTATAATAAAGACTCATCCCACTTAGAAAAGCCCTCAGAGGCTTCTCATTAATAAATGCCAAAGAACATAATATTATACCCAGGTTGTAGAAATCAATGGCAATCTAGAAACCAGGAAAAGAAAACATACTGAATGACAATAAAGAGTGGAGCATTTAGAAGACTCTTGAGCAGCTGAACTCCCAATCATTCTCCAAACATGAAAGAGGTTTCAACTGTTTATGAAATTAAGTGGAGCTTCTGGAACAGCACACTGAACTATGCTTAACAGGAAGGAATCTCTTTTCTTATTAAGCCTCAAGGAGGTAATCTATTGTGCTATAGAAACAGCTACCGCCTTTGCTATGCAGCAGGGAGATTACTCCTGTTCAGGTGGATGAGTGGCTTTCAGATCTTTTTTTCACAATCTCTTTGATTTAGTATGTTTTAGAAATGGAACAGCAATATTTTGCTTAAGTTGCAGACAGAAGCTGTTGAAAAGATGGGATCTGTTTGTAGTGGAAGGACATCACAGAAGGATGGGCTTCCTTCTCCATGAGTTCAAATCCAGAATATCTTTGAGAAGATGGGAAAAAGAAGTGAAAAGCATATAATGGAGCATTAATAGCACTCACCTATCCCATCATTTTGTGTGTGCGTATGCATATATATATGTATGTATATATAAACACAGTAATATATATAAACACACACATATCACTACATACACCTTCTTAGAGGTGTGCATAGGTAATATTATATACATAGACAAGCGCATACTAAACTTCATACAGAGGGAGAATGCATTCTAGAGTCTGACACTGGGAAGGGTTTTCTTCAGCTATTTACATGCCTAGTCTCAGGCAGGATGTGGTCTGTCATTGCAGAGGCCACAGCACAAGGTGAGACTTTGCAAAATGTAATACAAGCTATTAATGCTGGTTGGCCTGCAAAATTCATACCTAGTCCTTAAGGAGGGAGGATGTCTCAGTTGAGAGGGGATTTTCTTCAAGAACTACATTGGTTGTTTCTGGAATCCTTAGACAAAAGACACTGGACAAACAGGCAAGAAAATGTAAGACTGACTACAGTTACTACACTGTATTGGTTACAACCACAACAAAAAAAAAAGTGAAACATTAAAACAGTTGTGATAATTCAGCAGTTTCAGTGTGACAGCCTTAAGTAGCAGAGGCTTGTTCCACTGACAACTGCATGTTTCAAATCATGAATTGCACGACTGAGCAACTATGTTATATGTGACTACAACAGCTAACATCAAAATCAATCTTCTGCAGGAAAATCTATTTGCCAGACACATCACAGCACAGGTGTTATGGAAAATAACAAGTCATGGCATGACAGCTAGAGGCACAACTGCTTTAGGCTTAATACTTTTTAAGTCCAAGAGAGCTACATGTATGCCACCTGTGCATAAAAGAGCAGAAAAATCTAATTATGATCCTTAATTGGACCTGAGCAACCTGATCTAACATTGAAATTGACCCAGCTCAGAGCGACAGCAGTAGGACCGGAGACCTCAGGAAGTCCCTTCCAACCCAAATTATTCTGTATTATCTATTATTGTCTGTAGCATACAAAAAGACAGAATGTCATCTGTCATCTCTGGCAGGAGCACAAGACACCTTCAACTTCATTCATGCAAAAAGGAAAAGCTGGGTTCTTACTCTTCCAGTTTTGACACAGGACAGGTTTTGGGTCACCCAGAACTCCTTGTTATGGGAAACCAAAAGAAACCCAGAGACTGAAATCCACTGGGTGCCTTGAAATTCTTCAAAAGAGAGCACATCATAGCAGAGACAGGGAAATACTGATACAGCACAGGCCAACAATACAATGTTTTTCCTGGGAGGAAGGGGAGAGGAGAGGAAGAGACGAAAGGGTTGTCAGCCCTGTAAGGAGCATGTTCTGTTAAAAAAAGGTTACACTTCCCTACATGCAAATACTGATCCCTCACAAGCTTTTTCTCTCAGATCTAATAAACCTCTTTACCTGTTGGAAACTCACTGTAATTACAAGGTCCAATGCCAGCTTCTCATTAATGAAGAAATTTGCCCTCTTTTCCAAGCGGTTTTGTTTTGCCTCATTAAAGATATTGTTAAAGCCTCTACAAATATTTTTTGTACCCACATGGACTCACTGAATCTGGCTGTCTTCAATTCCTGCTTTAGCACAACTCACTTGGTAAGCTGTTGCCTCACCACACCCCTAAACTGGTTTCCTTAAAGTGGTTGGTGAAATGATTAATATTTATTTAGTAAAGCTCTTTGAAGATGATATATGACATAAATATCAGCTAATACTATTTATTATGTTTCAAAAAAATAATATAGCTTTTGTAAAATTAAAAGCCAATTCCCCCATCAGTTTTCTTAAAATCTGTTAAATCAAAATAACACAACCTTCCCTTTGCAGTTTAACCTTCTTATCTCTTCACAGTTTTTAATAGTATTTCCCATCTGACTACTGCTAATCACATTGTTATACTGCTTTTACAGCCTTGGGCTGTTTTACAAAGCTTCTCTATTACTCCAGATAGGCACAAAACAGTAGCAGGTAGGGAACAATACACATTTTCTGAAGATCAGAATCATTATTTAATGTTTTTGTAAATATTTACTTTAGAAGCAGGGTAAATGTTACTTAAGATTTGTTCTAAACTGATGTGTTTAAAAGTAAAAAATCATGAGGACATATGGAACTCATCCGAAGGAGAAAAAAAAGTTACAATTACACAAAAGAATTAATTTCCTTACTGTTACCAAAGAGTTGTCTTCATAAAACATGTGGCATGCTTTTGTGTCTTAGGTGGAATATCATGACACATATCATGTGGTTTGTGGTCTCCTGTTCCTACCGCATGAAGCTCTGGCTGCAGTTTCCCCAACCTGACTGTCCCACCAAATCAGCACACGCCCTCATGCTCCCACTGGGATTTCTGTTCCTGTTCTACTCTCTTTTTTTTTTCCCCCTTCTTCTTAGTCATCTTACCCACAAGCGGCATAAATCAAGGCGAGGTCGTGTTTTCACAGCTAGGCAGTTCTTGCAACATCAGGGTTGCGTTCAGGGAAACGGCTGGAAAACTTTCTATACCCACACACACACACACAAACACACACTGCCTTTTGGCTCAGGGAAGATGAGCACAGTGCCAAAGATGTTTGTTTATTCTTGCCCTGGGTGCTTTGATATGTACGCCATCGATGAGGGTAATCGCCTCCCTCACAGCACAGCACACAGGACTGAGCAGGGCCTCACATCTCCTTACAGACCTCCCAGGCATCTTCTCCATCACTTGGAGATGCCGGGTCACATCCCTGGTGATATCCCAGCCAGCCTTGTGATGAGGCCTCTCTGTTCTTTCACTACTTGGGAAGAGATTTGGGAAAGAGCTAGAGAAAGGATAGACAAATTCAAAGCCACTAAGCCAGGCAAGTGCAGCCAAGTCACTTTGGAAGTGGCTCTTGCTGGACACAAGGACAGTTTGATCCAGCTGTGAGCAAATGCCACAGATCTCCATGCTACAGTGTCATGACAGAATCAAGCCTGTAGCTTTTCAACAGTTTGTGGCAACTTGGGGAAAAACAACAGGATCCTTTGTTGTGACTGGACTTGGTCCCTGTGGTGCCACATCTGCGGGGACATGGACTGCACACCCATTCCTGCTCTGGACTTCATTTCAGGTGTGGACACAGCCGCCTACAGTGACTGTGCAGCACCCTGCTCACTTGGAGTGGGTGGCTTGGGAGCAAGTGTTCAGTGACATGTCTCCCAGTGGCAGATGGGATCTCGCTGCCTACACATGAGATCTCGCTGCCTACAAAGCAACGCACTCACCTGCTGTCACTCTGTGTCCCAGAAGCACAGAGCCACAGGTGACCCCAGGCCACCAGCACCCAGTGCAGCCATGACTCAGTTGACCATCCTGTGTTGCAGTGATGGGACATCTTGTGTGCTAAAAAACCTTCTCCCTCTTTCTGTCCTTCTCTGTCTTTCCCTTATCTGAACTTTACTCGTCAGAGTAGAACCAGAAAATTGAATATTTCTTTGAAACATTAAAGAACAGAAACACCATGAGGAAAACTAATCCCCTACTCATTTGCCTGATTTTTACCTGTCTGGAGGATCGGGAAGGAGTGAGAAGAGGATGAGTGTGCTCACTTAGAAAGGAGCTGCTGTTTCTGACACTGTGGTTAGGAGAACACTCTTCTGGTCAGGAGCGGAGTGCAGGGGATGCACATGCAGTGGTTCAGAATTCTCTTCAGCAGCTTGTGCAGCTCCATTTGTTCATCAGTCACCACAGCAAGTGGTGTGCCTCTGAGTCTCCACAGGGCTATCAGGAAGCCACTTTTACAGCCAGCTGGGCCCAAGTCTGAAACTGTCCTCAGCAAAACTCTCCTGGCTCCACTCAGAGTTTTGACAGAGAAAGGACCCTGTTTCACAACAGTAATGACTGTATGTCATCATGCAAACTTTGGTAGTTTTGATAGTTCTCAATACAGCGAGGAAATTCCCGATTTTGGAAAGCATTCACAGTGTGGGAGGTGATGGGAAAGCCATGATACAGATCACCTCTGCTGTGTGCACAGCCTACAGTCGGAAGGGTGAGGGAGATGCCCTGGGCTGGGCAATGTCCTGCAGGGATGATGGGCTACATTCATCACCCTGATCCCCATTCCTGGCCTGAATGGATCCAGAGGCAGGACCTCCTGCATGTGACAATGACAGGCTTTGTCAGCCTGCCCTCTGCTCTGAAACCCTTTGACAGCAATGGGCACACGGAGGGTGGTGTGAGCTGGAGGTGCTGAAGTCAAGCACCTGCTGCAACAGCTTCCAGAAAGAGACCCGGACCCTCAGGGATCAGGGACTGAGAAATACCTCAGATCTTCTTGATGAGGTTTTGCAGTCCACGTGGAAGCCGCAAGGGTAACAGTGAATGTCTGGAAATTGACAGAACTTTCCTTTCCCGTGAGGCTGAAGCGGCGAGGGCCGCCCTGGAGCGGCGAGCACAGCTGAGGGACGGGGTGCGGCGCTGCCGCTGCCATGAGGGGACCCCGTCCGTGAGGGGCCTGCCGGGCTCGGAGCGGCCGGAAAGGGCCGGCACGTCGCCTCACGCCGGGAGCAGCGCGGGGCAGGGCAGCGAGGAGGGAGCGGGGGCGCCTCAGGGCTGACCTCGGTAAGTGCCCTCACGACTCTGTCACATCCACTGACTTTGGGGCGCCTCAGGGCATCCCTCAGGGAGCCGGCTGCTCTCGGTGCGTGCCCTCACGACTCTGCCACATCCACTGACTTTGGGGCGCCTCACGGCATCCCTCAGGGAGCCGGCTGCTCTCGGTGCCTGCCCGAGTGATTCTGTCCCATCCACTGTCTTTAGGCGCCTCAGGGCATCCCTCAGGGAGCCGGTTGATCTCTGGTGCCTGCCCTCACGACTCTGCCACATCCACTGACTTTGGTGCGCCTCAGGGCATCCCTCAGGGAGCCGGCTGATCTCTGGTGCGTGCCCTCACGACTCTGTCCGATGCGCTGACTTTGGTGCGCCTCAGGGCATCCCTCAGGGAGCCGGCTG
>VWZG01008302.1:475569-507143 GCA_013396735.1 Grallaria varia
GGGGCCTGAGGGATGAGGGGCCTGAGGGATGAGGGGCCTGAGGGGTGCGGGGCCGGGCGGCGGGTCACGGCGTGACTCGGCCCCACGCGGGCCCCTCGGTGCCCGTGGGCTTTGCTTGGGGCGCGCTCAAGGAGATGGGGCAGCAGGATCTCCGTTGCTCCTGCCCGGTGGGCAGCCCCGAGGGTGACATCGCGGCCTTTGTGCCCCTCCATCACTGACCAGCCCCGCTGTCCTCCCCGCAGCAAGGAGAGCTCAACTCCTTCCTCTGGACCATCCGCCGCGACCCCCCCGCCTATCTCTTCGGCACCATCCACGTGCCCTACACGCGAGTCTGGGACTTCATCCCTGACAACTCCAAGGCCGCCTTCCACGCCAGTTCCAGCGTCTACTTCGAGCTGGACCTCACGGATCCCTACACCATCTCGGGGCTGGCCAGCTGCCAGATGCTGCCCCACGGGGAGAACCTGCAGGATGTGTTGCCCCGGGAGCTGTACCGCCGCCTCAAACGCCACCTGGACTACATCAAGCTGATGCTGCCCCACTGGATGACCCCGGACCAGCGAGGCAAAGGGCTCTACGCCGACTACCTCTTCAACGCCATCGCGGGGAACTGGGAGCGCAAGAGGCCCGTGTGGGTGATGCTCATGGTGAACTCCTTGACGGAGACGGACATTCGCTCCAGAGGGGTGCCGGTGCTTGATCTCTACCTTGCCCAGGAGGCTGAGAGGATGAAGAAGAAGACAGGCGCTGTGGAACGGGTGGAGGAGCAGTGCCACCCGCTCAATGGGCTCAACTTCTCCCAGGTAAGGAGGCTCCTGGGCCTCGTTTCTTATCCCGGGATGTGAGGGCCATTCTCCTTGCATTTCCATCAGTGAGTGGATGGGGTGAACCCCAAGCCTGTTACAGCGGGGTGGTCACTCATGGGCCTCAGCAGCCTCTGCGTTGGGCTCCATCACACCAATTTGTCCTGCCAACAGAGACCCTGCAATGTGCGTAGTCTGTGTATCATGTGTATAATTTATCTGAGAGGCAAATGTGTGATTGTGTATGCCTGCTGACTTTCCACTTGTGAGGGAAACTTCCATGCCTCCCGTCCTGTCCCGGAGCTGGGTTAAAAGGGCTTTTTTTTTGTTTGTTTGTTTTGAAGTAAAGCAGCTCTGTGGTACTTGTCAGGAAGAGGATGAGGCATGAACAATGAAAATAGAAATTTCGACATTGTTCAGATTGATTTAAGTACATGCAAACTGTCTTTTCCATGGTCACTCCGGGTCAAAACAAAGTGGGTCATGTTGCCCTCATGTACTGGGGGAAATGAAGTGTGCAATATGCATGGAGTGTTTTTCATTTTAGAGCAGGTAAAGTTCTGCAAAAAGAAAAGGATGTAGGTTAGGAAACAAACGTTATTGGTGTAACTGGACTCTGGAATTCTTGCAGTGGATTTAGCTTTAAACAACCAAATACTAAGCCATGCGATCTATTTCATTTCAGTGGATTAATCAGGAACACAGCAACAGCTATTGACTTTGCTTTGTGGAACTGTTTATGTGAAATCAGATTTACTAGAAATTGAGGAAACGAATGTGTGTGGAAGAGAAGAAAACAAATAATCCAGGGGTGATTTAAGATGGTGTCAGTTACTGCTATGATATTTCGTTTTTGTTTTTCATCATTAGTTTTGGATCAGCCTATTTCCAGCCTTATCTTACTGTCCTAGTTAGACCAAAAAATTCTTAGTGATGCGGGAATAAGGATTAAAGGACTGATCTTTGGTGTGATTAAAATGTCCTTAGAGTGCCTTCACCCTGTGCTCCCCTGAAGTCTCCTGGGAACTATTTTAAGGGGAAAAAGTCTGGCTTTCACTAACAGTTGGTTCATCCAATATTTCAACTAGATGTCTAACTCAGCATACAGCCTTCAGAGAAGAAGATTGGTTGCATACTCTTTGGGAGGAATTTTCTTGTTTATCAAGAAAAATAATTAAAAGAAAGCTCCTCAGGATTTTTTCATTAATTAACACACATCCAAAGCAAGGAATTCGTTTTTCACTACTCTGTCTGAAAGGTTGAAGTGCCTGTCCTCTCTATTGAATCCCTTCTTTAAGGTGAGGTAAAAATAATTAAGCATTCCAGACATCCAATAGTGTTTGGTTGTATTAGGTCAAAAATGGCAGTTAGAATCAAACACATGAAAACACTTGGTTAAAAATGTACCACTTGGAAGCCTTTTAAATGTGAATCATATTACATTTTTTCTTTTTAGAGAAAGAGGGAGTGAGCGACAGAGAAAGGAAAAGGGACAGAGTACAAAACTCACTGCTGCTCTTACCATAATTGTTTTTCTCTCCAAGTTTTAAATAGAAACAAAATATTTTCCTTCGTTTTGCCACAACAATAACCTAAAAAATAAAAGGTATTATACTTTTGGCAAGTAAAGGGCAATTGTTGATGCAAAACATTTGTGCTGATTAAAAAAATACACTACGTTTTAGTTGTTGAAGAGAATTGACAATGTTGCTAAAATAGATCAGTGTTCAGGAGGATTTTTCCTAGATGGAGCTTTTTCTGGGAACAAGGCCACCAGAACAACAGGAGACAAAATTAAACAAAACAAGCCAGATATTTATTTTCTTGCTTCCTCTAGATTTCATGCATCCTGACACCTGGCTAGTTGTTTAACAATAGTAATTTGTAATGTTATCACATCGTCTGGCAGTCCTACTGCTTGGTGTATTACTGTGCTAATTTAGTGGAGTGGATTACTATTGCGAGGTTACACCTCCCAATTTCAGGTTTTGTAGCCATCCTTAAGAAACACATAATTGAAACACACTAAAATGGAAATCAGAAATTGAGCAGCTTTTGTCTCATAGGGTGTTTGCACAGTTTGATGAGAACATCTGTGATAAATTACAGTCCCAAATCTGCTAAGGGCATCAGCGGTTTTTTACCTGTTTTCAGCATTACTGTTACGGGAATACTGCACATTATTTCTGCATTCAGAATTCAGATTTTAAAACTGTGCTTTGCTGAATCATGTCAATGCTTTTGTTTCCCATGTCCCCAAAGTCCAGCATTTTTGCCCTAAGCAAATTTAAAAAAAAAAAAAGAAAAAGGAAAAAAAACCTTTTTTCCCTACTTCTTTCTCTCAAAGGCAGCTTTGTGCTACTGCAAATATTTAATCTGACTACCTGCACCAAATCTGTTAATCTGATACTGGGAGGAGGAGGAAATCTAGGAGTGGTCCCGGTGTGGTACTTGGTTTTGATCTGCTCTGAAAGAAAGTAGATACACTTGCATTTTTGACCGGGAACAATCTTTGAAACGTTCTGTGCAAGGCTTTGAAATGTTGATTGTCTTAGCTGGATAAAAAGATTAAGGTGGATCATATAATTATCTGCTTCCTGGAGAGCCAGCTCTTGCAGGTAGAGCAGGGCGCATTGTTTTCCACTGTAAACCCTGAAACTTTGTAGTCTGATGCTTTGCTCCCCCTGAAATCTCTGCACAGTGTTTCCTCACAGTCTTCCACATCGGCATCATTCCCATTGCTCTGCTTCCCTCTGACCTGCCACTCGCCTGCTTGGATCCTGGAGGGAGTGTTATCCCACCCCCTGGGACTGGCAGCTGCTGGTCCCAGTCTGGGCACTGGGTATGACACACCTGGTGTCCATTTGTCTGAATCCCAGCAGAAGGCTGTGTTGGGAGCCTGGCAGCAGGGGAATTCCCATCAGGTTTCAGTCAGGTTGAAATTTCACCTGATATTTGAAGTTTCAGGGTTGTCACAGAAGGTGGGACAGAAGGAGCTGAGGCACTGGAAGTAGAGGAAATAGACAACTCTGACAGCTCTGATGTTTATTTATAGAGTGGCCAGAAAAGGGCAAAATCAAATTGGCCAGGACTGAGAACTGGTGAGGGGCAGATGGCATTCAGGGCCTTCTCTTGGAATCCTGGCAGGGGCACTGCAGCCAGTTCCATGACTGGCTGTGAGGACTTGGCCACGTGTCCTGTGAGGGCCAGCTGGGGATAGGGCTAAACTTTCCCTCCTCTTTGGGACCCTCATGCCAGGTCTGATGGGAAGCTCTCCCCAGGCTGACACACGGTGACAGTGACTCCGAGCTGCTCAGGTCTGTGGCATCAACTCTGATGGCCTGGGGCTGTGGTGGGACCCCCACCACCCCGCAGGTACCAGTGTGTCCCCACTAAAGGCCTGTATGGTCAGCAAGGACAAGGTCTTACTCCCCTACACAAACCACTGTTCCCTGGGGAAGCAGGTGGCAGCTCTTGCCTGTGTTTGATCCTGTTTCTCAGCAGCATCCCCAGCCTGAGACTGTTCAAAGGTTAGAAGTCCCTTTAGCATCCCATTCCAAGCAAGCTCCTCAGGGACTCTCCACATTCAGCTCACCCCAGATGCCCTGAATCCCAAGGTTCGTAAGGGAAATTTTTTGCCAGGGCCCGTATTCATCCCATTCCATTGGTGGGGAAGCCATCAGGCTGGTGTGGAGCTGCCAGCATCCCCTTTCCTCCCCCTTGGCTGTTTGAGGCTTGGGAGGCCCCGACTCCGGTCTCCTCCGGCTGGTATAATTTTCAACTGTAGGGGGAGATGTTAAATATCAAACCAGTGTTGATTGGATCAGAGGCGGCCTCGAATAAAGAAACCTCAGACTGTGCCAGATTAAACTTCACACTTTACCATTCTCCCCCTTTCATTTCTTTGCCGCCTCATTCTCTGCACAAATAAACCTCGTCTCCCCACGTTCTACCAATGAGACAGCATTCATGAGACAGGAATGATTTTGTTAACAAAATCAGTCTTCATTTCCCAGGTCCTGCTGTTCCATCAAACCCTGGGACATGGCAGCTTTGATTACTCTGGTGATAGGATTAGAGGGGGAACAAGTGCTGGTTAATAAAAGGCCGATGGGTGGTCCCTCATGTTTGGTCACTGACAGATCTGCAGCCTCAAAGCTGGACCTTCAGTGGCAAACAGTAATAGACACAGTAATATATAGACAGGCGGGCCTGTGTCCTGGGCTCTCTGTTCAATCTCCCCTGTCCCATTGAAAAATTAAACATTTCTGTGATCACAAAGCTGGGATTCTCCAAGCTGACAGGATGGGTGTAACTGACTTCAAGGGGGATTTGCCTGTTTATACTAATGAAAGATCCCGGCTCGAAGCTTTCCAAACCGAATTAAAGGGCTCAGTTTCAGAGCTAGTTGACTTTTGGTAGTGTGTGTAGTTTATATGAGGAAGTATTATTGAATTTTTTTTTTAAATAGCGTTTTTTAATAATTGGGTTTTGCCTAATAGAAATGGCACCCTTTTGCTTTAAAAAAATTCAGACTTTTTGAGGAGTGCAGGAGTCATCAAAAATAGCTCTACATCATCTATTTTGATTGCTGAATGTTGTAGAAAGAAATGTTGTTAAAAGGTTTGACTATAAATAGTTATACATTGTTCACATACGTTTCAGCTTGGCTTTTCTTAACTATCACTGCCTCCATCCTCCTGCACCTCAGGGTAAAAATATTCCCCCAGCAACATTAACCTTGGGGTAGAAAGTCATACAGCAGCAGTAGAAATCCTTTCGTTCAACTCACTTTAAATACTAGTGGACCTGCTTTACGTCTTTACCAGGGGAACTGTTGAGGGTGCAACTATGCAGGTATTAAAACTGCAGTAGTCCCAGTAACACCTGAAGGGATCAGCAGCTGATGTTTTATAGCTGTAACTAACTGTAGGTGTTGCTCTTTACAGTCAGTTACTGTGTGCTTCTTCACCACAGCCTCCTTGGAAGGCCCACCCTGGCATTTGATGCCTATTAAGAAAACAGTCAGTTAATGATGGCTCGAGGGGCAGCTGGCAATTCATCTATTGTATTTATTGTGTGTATAACTGCCAGAAGTGTTTGTACAACAGGTTATGTGTGAGCCCTTCCTTTCCCTCTGGTCCTTCACACCTCCCTTAGTAAGATCCAAGCCCAAGACAGGTGTACCTGCCTTTCATGAGCAGATCTGGAGGATTCTGCTGGTTGATTTGTCTGCAGTATGATGAATGATGTTTGTGATTGGTATTAGGGAGTAATTGCATCTTTATAAAGTGGGTTTTGAAAGGAAGAAAACTCCAGTCTGACATTCAGGGGAATCCCTACTGTAACTGAGGCAGCTGAACATTAGCAGTGTGTAGAAGTCCAGTAGCAGATTTGTGCCCTTTTTTTCCTGTGTGTGGAGAGAGGTGAGTGTCTCTTGGGCTCTGGCAGTGCCTGGTCCTGGCAGCAGTGGGGTCCTGGCAACAGGGAATCCCTGGCACTGTTGTGGCACGGGAGGCACAGGGAGCACCCTTGCATGCACTTTGCTCTCTGGGGGAGATGCACTCCCTGAGCTGTGCTTTGGAAAAGGGAATCAGTAGCGGGAACAGATGAGCCAAATTCATTCTCTACTTAGTACTAAGGCTGCTTTCAAATCCCTGTGGGATCTCCCCTAGAGCAGTTTGCCACCTCTGAGCTGCTCACCCAGTAGGTGCAAAATCCTCTCTTTGGTGAATGATTTTTCCGCAGTGATTGATGATTTTCTCTCTGTTTGTTATTTGCTGTCAGTTTCCGATGCTGTTGTGGCAGCAGCCAGGATCCTGCTACAGGGCCAGAGTGCTTTGCTTATAAACAGAACGAACCATTGACCTTGAAAACCTCAACTTCAAGTATAGTGCAATGTACAGTCCTCAGAAAGTCTTTAACAGCCTCCCCTCAGCTCCCTAGTGAGTAGCAATCCGTGTTATAAAGCCAGCCCACATCATTCGGGTAAGTCAGAGGCTCCTGTATTGAAAAGACCAGAAATGATCCTGAGCAAGGGCACTCCTTCACCTTGCACTCCTGTGGAGGCAGAGATCAGTGGCAGGGCTCCTGGCAAACCATATTTGGGAACTTCAGAGGGATGTACTTTAAAATAACAGGTTTCCCCTGTGCTGGGCTTTACACTGCAAACCCTTATTAATCTCTTCACTGTCATTAGGAGTTGATGACACAGGTAAAAGGCAGAAGAAATCACAGTGTTACTGCTTGAGCCATGTGAAATTGGTGTGATTTCTTTCATCTTTTGGCCCTGTTAGAGACGTTCCCTGTGTGCTTGGATGAGAGACTGTAAACTGACTTTCTGAGAGCAATGTTTTGGGTAGCAGAAAAATGGAGATATTCAGCAAGGACTGGTGTTTTGGAAACTGCATGGTTTGTTTTTTTTTTTTTAGCTTTCAAAGGTCAGTGTTAGAAGAGTCCTATTTTGCAAGGAAATAAACATATCTGCCTCCTGTCCACACACTTTCCCAAATTTCTCTTTCAAGCAGGCAAGAAATACAAATGCTAGGTGCCACTAGACTTAAAATCCACAGAAAGCGCTGTGGGTTGATCACAAAATGTCAGTATCTTTGAGACACACTCAAATTATTTCTGGGTTGCAGTCATTGAGACATTTTGTCTGAACATTGCAACAATTTATGAACCTAATGCTCCTTCTTATAACCCAAAAAGCAGTACTGTTTCCAGCTCGCCTGAGCCACCAGAAGTTTAATTGGTGCCTGCAGAGCTTAAAACTGCAGATATCAGTGTTTGAGCTTAATACCTCAGTTCTTGGACTGGAATTGGTACAAGACTGTACTGTCTGCAGGGTGGGAACAGACATGCAGCTGAACTCTAGGATTGGTTGTATCCATCACTACAGCTTGTAGTTATGGTGTCTCATTATCTCCATGGAATTGCTTTTTCTGGTGCTCAAGAGAACAACATAGCTACCTTGTGATATTGTGTTGTTTATTTGATCTAATTGTCATTTAAAGTCACAGAGAATGAAAAGTGACTTGGTTAATACCTGTCAGAAGCTCAAGCCGGAATTCACGCTGATGTCTGCTGCTTTTATCACTAATTATTCCTGCAGTCCTTCCTGTTTGGATTTTCAATATTTTAGAGCTTCTGCTGCAAGTCATTTCAGGACTTCTAGCACAATATAAATGAAAGTTTCTGAAAACTGTAAATTAAAACCATGTGTTCAGCATTTCGGAATGGATGCTGTATGACTTGACGAGGCTCATTAGCAGAAGTATTTTTAGTTTGAATGAGATCAAAGACCCAAGATTTTCCACTCTGAGGGTCATTTAACGTAGTCTTAGACACCACATTTCTCCCCATACATAGATTCCCATAGCCTAGTTATGCCTGAAGAAATCATCATCCCTGAAATATTGTAATTAGATTTAATATCAGTGGACCACTGATCATCATCTCTGTCCAGGCACTGCGACAACACTGAAGGCTGAAGAGTCTTGCAGATGCCAAAAGCAAGTTTTGTTACTGACTTCTTCTAAATCAGTGTTACAGCCCATGCCAGTGGGTAGCAATGTTAGAAGTGAAAGTCCAAATCCTGTATGTTGTACTCAGTCCAGAGTGTCCCTTGATGCCAGGGATGACACTGAACCATTCCCAGAAACTCCTACTGGCAAATAGAGAAACGATTGTAAAAAAAAGGAAACCAAACTATTCTGATTTCTTCTTTTCCTAGGCTCAGTTAACATGGAAGTTACGAAACCTTTCACATGAATTCCTGTCCAGAGGTTCTTCATGCTTGGGTATCCCTGCAAAATAAGAGTTTGCTGAGATGGGCACGGAGAAAAGCTAGGAATTCAGTCATAGCCAACATGTTAGCTGTATCAACACAATTAAGGGAATAGCAATAAATGCCTTATGTTTTCCCCAGATTTAATTAAACTCACTGCATCTGCCGTAACTCTTGCACTGGGTTACCTGTTGGGGAGACACAGATATCCCCAATATAAAAAACAGAGAAGAAGCTGCCTTCATAGAGCAAAGCAATATTCATCAGACTACTTTTGTGAGCCAGGGAATGAGGAAAAGGAAACAAATCTCCAAGTTATTTTCTAACCTCTTTCCATTTTAATGTAAGTCAAGTTACAAGGAACACAGGAAAAGTATTTCTTTAAAGTAGGCAATTCTGTGTCTTGAAAATATCCCCTCAATACTTTAGAGACTGTACTAAATCCAAGGTCTCCATTATGGTCCCTCTCCTTTGTTAACAATCACAATGAAGACTGATTATTCTCTGTACGCTTTCTGCCACTGCACAAATTTAGCTTTCCTTTGATTTCTTGCAGCCTTTTCCTATTACAGGTGACAGCATAATAGTGATGGGGAATATTTATTTAAATGTGAGACCAAATGCTTGCAGTACAGGAGTTTGTGGGGTCAGTGGAGTGGGAGAGGGCAAAAGGGTGATTTGAGAAATATGTCCAAATTTTTGAAGGGTTTTGTATTTTTGGCGTGTCGCTGATTTACAGTTTTAGAAATGATCATTGAGATAAATGTTATTCCAGCAGTGAAGTGTAAGGGGATGTCCCAGTGTATCCCATTGGTTCTAAAGCACTGGTAAAATCACCATAGTAACTATAATTATGAAAAGTCTAAGCCTTAGACCATTTGAGGAACTGGTCCTGACATACTGGGGGTCAAATGGGATACTAACTTCTAGTTTGCTTTCAGGCTAAGGCAGTTCTTTGGTTTTGGGGTATCACAGGAGCAGGAGAGGAGCAAGTCTGCTAAAAGGCCTCAAAGTTATTATTGTTTTTATAAGAGTTAAGTATACAGAAAGCCCTTCTTTTTCATAATGAATTGCCTGATTAATATAAGGAAAAGCTCGAAAGAACATTCTCAAAAAAGCTCATTATTTGCTTGCTGGAGAAGATAACTCACTAAGACCCAGAACTGAACAAAGTTAGGTTTCTAATACAGAGTTATCGCCAAAATAATTCTAATAGAGCTTAGCCTTCAAGCAGTTGGGATGCTCTATTCGTAGACAGTTACAAGCAAACTGAAGTTTGGTTCCTTCAGAATTTCTCCCTTCCATTTACAGAGTACCAGTGAGAAAATATCAGTTCATGAGGCCAGGTTATACCATCCTGAAATAATCCAGGTCTTTTGGTGGTGAATGAAGTTCAGAGGCTCAAGGCAGCATGTTTTCAGGCATGAAACACAGTTTGACTTCATGGATTGCCTCGTGGCTGGTTGCAGACTGGCACTGACCAGCTTTTTACCCAGCTAATTGTGTGAGGACAGAGAGGATTTTCTTTATTAACTCGAGTGGTTTGGCTGTGAAATGAGACATACTGTACAGTATATAATTCAAGCTCACTTTCAAAGGCAATTTTATTGAAGCTGGGTATCTAGAGAGACCTGAGCCTTTAACATGCAGTCATCTGAAACACACTCTAGAAACTTCATAATTTAAGGTCAGCATTTACACTGGTTCATGTTCCAGTAATGGAATAGTGCTTGCTTTGAAAAAATACTTGATTTATATCTAAATGTATAAAGGTGTGGGTTGTTTTCTGAGAATGAAACTGACTGCCTTGAGCACTTACTGTGTGTTAACTGTGGCTGGATAAGCTTGCAAGGGACATACTGAGTGGAGACTTCAGCAAATTATGGCTCTGAAGTTGAAAGAAGCATAGTTGATGTGCTTGTACATTCTCAAACCTGGAGGTGTTAGTTGTTGAGAATCACTTGTTGTAGTACCCTTTTGTATCTTGGGAAGTACAGAGAGCTACAATCTCCTAAAAGGTGTTGTATTTTGGATGGGTTTTGTCATTACTGACAAAGAGATCCCAGTGGAAGATACTCCTAGGAATGCAAAACACAGTCACTAAACCCACACAAGATCCCTTATCATGCTCTCTCCAAAGCTGTTGCAGATTCATTTGAATTACACTGGAAAGATTTATCTCTTATTAATGGAGCAGTCTTCATTTTTTAAAATTGAGTTGTTGTGCAACACATCAAATAACAATGTCATAACACATCGTAAATCAGTTTGTTCACTGAAGGATTCCGCATGAGTTAATCTAACATCCTGGACACAGTTCATGAGCAGTTAATTTTAGCAGTTCTCTTTGATATATATCAGTTAAGGCAAAGCAACTCCAGCCATTACGGAGTAGAGTCAAAACTGGTTAACGGCAAAGCAAGTACAGACAAAGATTGTTCACAGATAAAGCCTTTGGCAGATCATTCAAGGGATCTTTGCTTTATATATAGAACAATTGTAGCTCTAATACCAGCAGTGCAGACACTGTGGGACAAAGAGAAAACACACACACACACCAAACCACAGAAGAAAACCACACACCCCACTTGGTACTTGCGTCTAACAAGAAAGTCAAGCTAAAGTTCACCAACCCTGATGTAGTCACCAGAGAGCTCCATAGCAGGCAATGAGATGGGAAGAAACACTCCCAAAAAAGCATCCAGGAATTATTCCCATTGTCAGTGGGAGAAACGGAGAATGTTTGACTTGAAACACAAAGTCATCTGGCAGCCTGCCAAATGCCATTTATCTCAAGGTCATGTAATGTAAATAACCCCAAGGGTTAGCTCCAAAGTGGAGGAGCAGGAGGGTAGCTACACATTAAGAGGGGAAGGGATTCCTTTCTCTTCCCTGTGGATGTTCAGCATAGTACAAGGTTTCAAGGGCTGACACTCCTAACAAGTCTAGTATATTAAGGGCAGTGAAACGCACCAAGAGCAGGGACTGACTACAGCTAAATGTAGAATCTTGGAAGGGACTGTGGTTTGAGGCCAAGCTACTAAGCTACTAGGCTTAAAAACCAAACTGAGTATAGTTACTTGTGGTTTCATATTGAATTTTTGATGCCATGAAAAAAAGTGCAGTAAACTCAGTAAGTCAGAAGGAGAGTTTCAAACTAAAAGTGTTTTGATTCAGCCAGTGCCTCTTGAGATCACTCTGCAGAGTTCTGTATATCTATATGGCCTGAGCACCATTTCTTCCAAACAGAAAGGAAGCAAGCTGAGCATTTGGATGAAGAACCCTGATCCTTTATATCGGACAATTTCATATCTGTAAACTTTATATAATGTGTTGGAAACTGAGGCATGACCTCAGAGGCAGAAATATCCCAAATACGTTATTTCATCTGGGACTAAGACTGTGATTTTTCCATCTATAAATTTATCTATTCCTTTCAACTTACATAGTACTCTTAGAAAAAGAAATATTTTTATGTGGTGGAGCTAAAGTCAATGAGATGCTAATGTGAAGGGGACATCTGCAGAAGTCCAGGCTGATTGTGAATTCTAGAATTTACAGTTCTTCAGGCGAGGGATTATGGGATACATCCCTTGGTGAATAGAGCAGCTCCACCCATCTTTGCACACTATTTTAGTCCCTAGTGGAACTGATTTTCTCAAATGCAAATGATCTTGAAAAATGGCAGAGAGCATGGTCTTGCATCATTAGCAGTGAACCAAAGGCTTTTGTGTTGCAACAACTTTTGTTGAGGGATTATTGTGTTGAAAATCCACTGATTTTGGCGCAGGCTGGAGAACTCAGCAGTTCCACTTTGCATGTCCTGCCATCATTCAACAGGCAGACCCTGTTAGACATCGCAGTAGGGCAGCCAGTTGGCTTCTCCCAACCTCCTTAGGTTTCCAGATGTCATAACAAAATGAGAGAGAGAGACTTAGCCATCTTCCATGTGTTTATGCTGGAGCTGCTAGGCAGAGTCCAAGCCACAACACTGCACAGCTTTTCAAAAAGGACTTAATAGGCCTCTCTGTAAACAGATCTAAATATTTGCTCCAGTGACATTTATCGCATCACACGTCTGGCGCAAGTGTTTTGTCCTTGTTTTGCTTGTGTGTTTGGATTCTCTTATAAACATTAATGAAGTGCTTGAACACAAATGAATAATCCTTCCCCTTTCTTCCCACCATGGAGGGGAGGGGAATGGGAGGGCATGAAGTAATAATAGTTCAACCTTCAACCCGTAATTGCTCTGTACATTTTGGTGACAGCTTTCTTTCTCACATGCTTTAAAAGACTTTATTCGGTGTGCACATCCATGCAGAAGGCATTGCACCTCTCTTCAAAGGCAGCTGCAGCTGGGGTTGGAGTGGGGGGCACTTAGCATGCAGCAGTGTGTCTTTAGATGTTTGAGTAGTCATAGAAAGTTGACTTGCTGCTGGTTTCCCAACAGGCTGGCAGAATTGTGCCCCATCTACAACGCTTTTAACAGGAAGTGTATTTAATATATTCTTTCCTAGGCATCTTCTTTTGAGCGGGACAGAATAATGGGCCTGAAGCACCTCAAATCTGACTCCATATGACTGTTCATCTGCCTCTTGCTGGAGAACTGGGGTAATTCAATAGGTATTTTCCAATTACCTGCAGCTTTAATATGACTGGAAACAATGTGTTTCCATACAGCTCCTTCTGATCTCTCAGTGCCTTTATGGAGGCCCTAGAAAGTGCTTGTCTTGGTCTTGCTTTTAATTTTGTTGCTGAAGGAGAGGGAGGGTGTGAGTAAGGAAAGAATGATTGAATCTTGTTTCCGTAGGTAGTATCCATGGGCACTGCCTATAGAAAATTATTCTGTTGTCAAGGGTATGAGGCCATAAACCAACATATTAAATGCCTATTTCCTGATCATAAGAGGGATGAAATTGTGAAGCAGATCAAGGCATCATCTCTGAACCTGCTCCAGACTGAGAAAACATTGAGTATCTCATTCCTGTATGGGAGCAGTTATATTACCGTTCCTTTCTCCCTGTTCAGTTCAATATGTCACAATATTTTCCATGCACAATAAATTACCATCATCTCATGCCAGGTGGGACAGTGCTTTGCTCAAGACCTTACTAAGCATCTTTAGTTTCTGCAGCTGGGCTTGTAGAAGCAGTGGTTTGGCTTGCATGGAAGCCAATAATAAAAGAAAGAGAGTCTCTTCAGAAATTCCCTGAACTCATGCGACTAAGCTCTCAGTTCTTTGTTAAGAGCAAAACTGCTGCATTTAAGGTCTGGGACACAAAAGAAATAATCAATGCCTAGATAGTAATCAAAAGTTCATTCTTCAAATGATCTTTAAGAAAAAATCATCCTGTATAAGACATCTGTGGGTCTGCTATCTGCAATAGTAGTAAGTGCAAAGGATTTATTTCCCAATAGTCAGGCTTTGGGAGGTCAAGATTAATACCCAAGAGGAAAAAAATGCATGTGTTTCCTTCTTCTGAGGGATTAGGTATAAAATGGGTTAAAAATTAATACTGTCTTTGGTTCAGCTTGTATATGAAACCATTCAGTCTACACATACTTGAGTAGTATTAGAAAGTGCCTGTCAACTCCATTAATTATCAAATTACTTATTCAGTCTATACATTCCTTGCATAAATCCATATCAACTATGCCTCTTGTAACAGTGTTTGTTTATATGAGCCGGAACTCTCCATCCTGAGCAGTCTGAAACGCCTCTCGAAAGAATTTCTTCGTCTGCACCTACAGGGACCCAGACTAATTGCTTTTGAGAGGATGCTCTGTGGGGTGCCTTTTTGGTGGGGAATTGTGAGGAACAAGATTTTCTGGAAAGGTGCTCTCTTGTCACTTCTCTCCATGTTGATAGTACAAATAGAGGAGATTAAAATTGCTACGGTTCTCGGCAACTGTGAAGTGCACACTGGAAAAACAAAAAGCTCAGAAAAAAGGATAGAAAAAAGAATTTACAGATTTTTTTTCATTCTCTGCCTGATGTGCCAACACTAATGGAGGCTTCTTTATTCCCCCCCCCGCTAATTTATAGTCCAGTGCATTCTTGCGTTCCCGTCGCTCAAGCATTCTGCCTTTTGCTCATTTGCTGGAACACAAACATGGAAGTGTATTTGGAACTCACTTGAGCCTTAAAAAAGCAAAATTAAGGCAAGCTGCCAGAGCAGAATCTAATACACAACATATGTTTACAGGGTTATAGTCTCTTGCCATGCTGGCTATAGCAGCACTCCAGTGTGAAGTAGAATAAGTGCCTTCCAAGACCTTTTATCATCCATCCTGCTTATCAAGACAGTAAAAATACTGTTCTTATTTCAGCAAACGTGCCTTTCCTCTTGTCTGAAGCCCTTTGAATTCCTGCCACATTTAGGATCAATGGAAGAGTATGTCCTTGGTCTTGTTTGTCTAGTTTTACTCCTCTTGTCAAGAGCTTGTGTGCCTCGGGGTTGACCGAGTTCATCCACCAGCTTGGCAAGCAGCCCTGAACAGGACTTGTGGTTTGAGAGGAGAGCAGTGTTGACCCCCATGAGCCTTTTCCATTGTTGTGTAATTCATGGCACTTTGTGAGGAGTCCATGAAGAGGAACGAGTTGCTCAATGTAAAACATAGAGGATTGAAGTGAACACGGTGTTTTAAGCTGACTCAGGTTACCTCAGCTTGTGCGAGTGCAAGAGGTGATTCATACTTGTTTGCTTCAGACTTTAGCCTTCTCTGGGAGCCTTCTGCACTACAGGGAGTCTGGCATTTGGTGTGGCCAGTGGGCCCCACTAAGGCTCTGTGGTTCCTTTTGGGCTGTTAACCTGTGCCTTACACGGTGCTGGTGTCTGCTCCTCCCACAGTGCTTCCAGTCAAGCTACAGCATGCTGGGAGCATTGTGACTGGAGTCTGCTGCAATGGAGAGCTACAAGCTCAAGGCAAGGACCTGGTGACAATTCAAGATGTAGGAGTGGGATGCAATGGACAACGCTGCAAGGCAGAGGGAGTAGAAAACGGGGACAGTTTTGCCAGACTCCCATCACATCCTGTAGACACTGCACAGCCACTACAGCAGCAGCTGGATGTAGCAGCTGGATGCACCCTGCGACATGCAGAGTCCAGAAAAATTAAACTTGAAGTGTCTGAAAATGTTGTGGGATGAGACAAAGGCTTGGTGGGTATATGAGGCTCTGAAACAGCGGTAGCCCATCACTTTGTTTCTCCTGCTCATTTTCCATATGTAGGATATACCTTACATGATCCATGAGACACGCTAGGCCAGCTGCATTCCATGAGCTCTACATGCACTACTCCGGGCTTATCAAGTGCTGTGCTTGCAAGTGAACTCTATTAGCAGGAGGCAAGACTTCTTTGGAGCCTCAGAGACAATCCTGTTGTGACCCTTTGTGTTTTGGTTCTCTACATGTGAGATGGGATTAGAACTATTTAATTTTGGAAAATGCCTTTTTATTTTTTTTTTTTAAACAGAAAGAGTGCTCATGTATTTTTTTCTATTTGAGGAAAAAAAATTCCTTGAAATGTCTCAACTTCAAATTTAAAGCGTAGTTTGAAAAACCCAGGAGTCTCATCATCAAAAGAACAATCTGGTGACTGACTCAAATAGACATTTTTGTGCTGTTAGTTCATAACAAGACAATAAAGATAGAAAAGGCTGAATTCTCAACTTTTTTTCTTGAGATACAATTGTTCTCTGCTAAACTGTAGAGAGCAACAGAGATTGAAATCTTGTAGCAGGTTTGGATGAATTTGTTAGTGGAGGAGAAAGTCTTCAGGTGCCTCCTTGGTGGGAGCTCTCTAACACAGCTCCAGAATGCCTGACTGGCAGGTTGTTTGAGATAGGGTGACTTTACCTCTGTAGAATATGTTCTTTACAGACATCAGGAAAGTTATAGTGCTTACAGCTTAAAAGTTACTCTTGTCCATAGGAAATGTAATATTTAGTTTCATCTGATTTTCAGTGGGTCACATCTCTGGTCACATTAGTAGAGTCATTCTGTGCACAGCCATTGTTCTTCAAGTAGATTTGAATGAGCATGTGAGGCAGGACATGGCAGTTTCACCTCAACATTTCAACAAGGAAGGCTGTCTTAGACTGTCTTAGCTTGAAGTTCCTTTCAGAAATAAAAATCACACACATGGAAGCCACGCAGATGGTAGTGTAAATATAGATCCTGTATCTCTTGAAGCTTCAGAACTTCAATCTTTGTAGCCCAGATGACCCAGATCTTGTCTTTACCCTTTGACCATAGACAATCAACTTACCCTTTCACTTGAAGGGACAGATTGAAGAGATAGTCAAGGTTTGCACTTTGAGGGTTCATCTTTTTCATTTCTCCTGACAGAGTCTTCTTTCTGTCACTGAGGAGATGAGCTACTTAATTCACCTTTTGCATCGAAAGTCTAGCCTCTTACTTGTAATTCTTGTTTGGCTTTGCCATTTCGTTCTAAAGCAATTTCTGTATCTGTTCCCCATTCTGTTTATGCCTATTTCTACTTGACTGATAAGTGCTGTGTAAGGTTTAAGAAAGTTGTATGTTGGCTAATTCCATGGATGCAGTGACTGTTGGGACAATGACCTCTCCCCGACAGGTTCTGTTTCCTGTATTTCAGCAATATTCTAGGTCCTAATCACTTGCACTGTGCAGAAAGCATTTGCCGTGCGCTTTGCTGCTGGCCAAATGCAGATGTAGGTTTTGGATTATGAGATTTTGAGTTCTGAGAATCAGCATGGGTTTTAATGCTCTTGATGACACAGCCAAATAGTGTTGTTATGATAAAATTCAAAATTCATCTCTGAAGCACCTCTTTCTAGCGTTGCCTCATGCATTCTCAACTAGCAACGTATTCCTTTGTCTAAGTGACTTCCACTGTTGGAACTTTTTCCTAACATATTTAAGGTTTGCCTTTACTACTTCCAGATGTAGTCCCTTGTTTTACTGTTCTTCAACTCTGTAAATATATTTTCTTTGGTAAGAGCACTACTCAAGTTATTTGATAGACAAGATCATGCTCTCTCTTTTAGGAGTCATTTATTAAAGAAAATTTTTACAACTACAGACAAACAAACGGGCTTCTTGCAGAGACTGAATTTTGGTTTTGTTTTGTTTGTTAACCATGACTCACACCCTTTCTAGGACAGTTCGTAGAGACACCTCGTGGCTGTCAGGAGCTCGACAGAGCTCATTGCCATCACGTCAGATTGATTTATACTAACATCCAAAGTCGTTTGTGAAAGAGTTACGAGAGAGGCTGCCAACCTGCTAATTAAAAGCTAGAAATATTTTCAGGTTCTCCTCTGATGGAAACAATTAAGCAAATCTGTTCTAAAGTGGAATTACACCCCAAACCCCAACAGCAACGTGTTGTCTGCATGAGTGTAATTAAAACTATCAAAGGAAATTTTCTATTTCAAGATAAAAAGATGGTTGGTTAGTTCCTAGATTCCCAGTTTACACTCCATTCTGTAGTAGAAAAGCAAGCAGCTCAGACTGCATGGATGCAGTTTGCCACTGGGATTCTTAGTTTCTGAGTCAAAACCACACTAATCAGTGTCAGAATAGCAAAAAAACAAGCCTCATTCCTTTCAAACACACAAGTCCGGAGGGAGTTAGACAGTGAGCTTTATGCAAGAGAAAGCCAGACTGACTTCTTTAGGTTTCAGGTCATCCATTAATGCAGATAATTTAAACAAGTGAGTCCTGGTGAGATTGCTTACCGCGCAGTAAGGCTTTCTAATGGTTAAGTGAGCAAGACCTTGAATCCACTGTCTCCCTGAACTGGCAAAGTGTGCAGCTTTTCTTGTGTTTGATACAAACTCTTCCACGAAAATGATATTTCAAAGAACACAAGTAGTTAGAGGAATAAAGTTTATAACCAAGTGGTTTTACTAGATTTAATTGTTCTACCCATCTGAGTAGAGGTCTTGTGATTTCCTAAGTCTTCTGTGTTTGGATCCAATTATTCAAGATTATATCATATCATAATCAAATCACAATTTTATGTATATATTTATGAATCAAAAGGACTGGTTGGGAAGTGGAAATAGTAAAGATTTGTCATGTGTGTTACTACTTCTCAGTGAAAACTGAATCATGCAAAATGCTGGAAACCATCTTTCTGTAGCAAAGGAGAGTAGTGTCCTGTTTGCATAAGGCTGAAAGAGGCTTTACCTGAAATCAATCAGAAAGTCCAAAGAGTCCCTCAAATTCAGGGGTTGGTTCTTATATACAGCTGGAGTAAGGAGGTAAAACAATAGTAGGAAGGACAGAGTTATGGAAAGTGTGAATTCGGAGTGTTTTGCTCAATAATAAATCTCCATCTTCATGAACATACAAACATGAAAGCAGTAAAAACTGTCTGCTTTGCTGATTTTTAAGCATCTTCAGTGAGCAGGAGAGTCACTACAGAAGATGGCAACTCCAAGTCAGTAGTGGAACTTCATAAGATTTTTTGGGCTTTAATCAGAACCTACAACCACCTAGAAAAGGTTAGGTGTGCATGTTGAGTATCATGCTTGAGCTGAGACTGTTTCTAGGGCTACATCCACACATTTTCCTTAAATGCCCATGCAGTCTCCTTGCAGTTGGCTGCATGTCCAACTATTACATCTTTCTGTTCTATGGAAAGCATACACTATGTAGGGTAACATTCAGGTCTTCCAAGCATTAAGGCTTAAAAAAAAAAGTCACCATGTTTACTTCAACTTTCCCTTTCTAAATTGCTTTGACATCCCTGTGCTTTTCTAACTCATTTTGGGGAATATCCAGTCTGCCATTGGAATTATTTGAATTGTACAGAAAGAAAGGAGGGCCTGTTTCCCTCCGAATTCCATATATTGTGTCGCTGAAGCTTTTCATGTTCCATAAACAATGCTCTCTTTTTCTAACCCTCTCCCCCTCCTGCCCATAGCCTGACTTTCTAAAATTTTCTTGACATGGACAACTCAGCATTTTTGTGAAAAGCTATGACTGATTTTCTGCAGCTTTACAAACATGAGCTTGCTGGTGATTTCAGGAGGATCAGGTAGTTTGATGCAAGTGAGACTGGGTCAGGTCTCTGGGACTTCAAACATGTCTCAGCAGTGCATCTAGTTGTGAGTGATTGTTTTCCCTTAAAGCATTCTGCAACTGGCAAGTCTCTTCTCCTCACGAAGGAGACGCTTGGAAAAAAGTTGGTATTTTTAAATGTCTTCTTAATCCCTGTAGGACTCTAGCCACATAGAAGCAAGTAGCTTCATTTTTCCACACACTTTTCTTTTTTTCGTTAATAATTTGGTTATTATGTGAGTGAAATCTCAGGAGGTACTCCGAGTTGCAGGCACTCTGCCGTTTAAGTTCATTTCAAGCTTCCTGTGAGTCTTTTAATATTTGAATGGTGTTTCATGGTCTGTCTTTGGTGACTCATGAAGCTGGATCCCAGGAGAAAGATCACAGCCTAGATAAGCAGCCATGGTAGATATTGCAAAAGCAGTAGTTCCTCTGTAGCACTTCAGTGGTTTGATGCCTCAGTATATTTTTGTTTCTTTCTTTACCCAGAAGATGGATAATTTCCAATCCTAACGACCATGCATGGGAAAGATGAATAAGCATTATTTGGGAATGGTGTCTGATTGGTCCCACCCTTGTCTGGCTGTGCTTGCTGGTTCGTTTTGCACAGCATTTCTGGAATACTTTTCTATTGAAGTGAAAGGGTTATTGCAGCATTTGATTTCACCCTTCTAAAGGCTTTTAAAGAAGTGCCAAGCCCCCACAGTCTGGAAGCAGCAACACTCATCGTGTGCCATGTCACGGAGAGGAGAAAAATCCCTTTCAGTGTTTGCGCTGAACATGAGTGTCACTTTAAAGCTCCAGGTTGCTCTTAAACTGCCTTGCAGCCCGACAGCTTTGCGGTGGACCGGAGAGGTCTTGGGTTAATGTCATCTAATGCATCCTAATGGGTAGTCTAATTGTAACTGCCATTCCAGCTGTCCCTTGTGTGTTTAACTCATGTAAATGAAAAACACAGCTTTCCAATTTACTCTTTGGCTTGAAATATTATATTCTCCTTAAGTAATGTGTTTTAATTGCAGAAACAAGATATAATATATATATGGAAAGAGTGGGTGAGAGCATGAAGGTTGTATATAAAGAGCAGGGCTGCTTAGCTGTTTCTTTTCTTCACAAGAGACCTGTCTTCTCTCAGCTGGCTGCTGACTAAACAGACACCAAACAGGCCCCAGCTGATCCAGAGGGACAAGACAGCAGGTTGAAATGTGTGGTCACTGTCCCAACTCCCATCTGCTCCAAGATGTCCAGATAGACACAGCACTCTGAAGAACGCACATGCCCACTTGATGTCAGTCTGGAGTGACTCTCTCTGATTTATGCTGGCAAGAGAAGATCAAAACCCAGCTTAAAAATTAGGTGACAGAGATTAAAAAAAAAAAAAAAAAAAAGAGAAAAAAAGGAAAAAAGAAAGAGAGAAGTCAGCAGACACTTGGAGGCCGGGAAAGGCTGCCAAACAAACATTCCTGCCCTTGCTTACGATTCTCCTCCACATACAACTGGCTGTGTACGTCTGGGAGCAGCCAGCATAGTGATCTATTCATAAAGGGCCAAATTCAGGAGCCGACCTGTAAGGCTTGAGTACACTGACTACACACGGGGAAGGTGGAGTGAGGGCTCAGAGGGGCTTCTTGGAGTTGTGCAGCACAAAAATCCCCTTCTTGCCAGCTAGCTGAAAAGCAGGCACACCAGAAGGAAAGAATGGTGTATTGCTTAGGGCTTTAACCTGGGGCTTGGGACAGCAAGGACCAATTCTGTAGTCCATCAGAAACTGTAATTTCTGTAATCTGCAGCTTCCTGGGTTCTTGAGAGGGACTTGTCACTACTTAGAGCTCCTGCAGGAATGCTCTAATTCAAATATTATCCATACTCATTAGAGGCCTGAAGCAGAGAATAGCCAACACCACAGGATGATGATTTGGTCTTCTCTGCACTTGACTGGTTGACTTGTGACATGTCCTGTCCCACCAGGTCATATATGGAGATACTCATGCAGCACATGAACTGCTGTTTTCTAAAAATGATGTTTCTTTGTGCCATTATGGGGACTGCACTGAGACCCAGTCTTTGCTTGATGTAGAGCCTCTGCATTGGGAAGGACCAAAGTTGGGAAGGAAACAGAATACTCCTCCTCAAAAGGGACAGCCAGGTGATCTAGCTGTTCTTTTCAGGGCAAGGATTTGTGTGTTACCATTATGGGTTGCATGCTCTTGTCTTCACCTCGTCCATCCCACACCATGGGGAAAGAGCGTGCAATGCCACTTACTTCTGTGTCTCTTCTCAAGTCTGGGTATAAACTCCCATGTGTAATCCATAGCATTGCATTGGGGAATATTGCTGCTCTCAGGTGTTCTCTCATTGGTACCCTCTCAGCCTCTGAGGTAACCTCAGATCAGCATCTGAGTTAGAGCTGCAGTTACAGTTACTCCAAGTCTTTCCATGGAAATTCTACTTGCCTTAGCTCAGTATTGGCTTTTCCTCTACTTTTTTTTACCATGCGTTTTAAGATAACTTACCTTTGATTAACAAAGCTGTTTGAGCAGATGATTTTTATCATTTCAGCTACTGGCTGTCCCCATCCTGCATGTACCCAGGAGATGGCACAGGTTTAAATGGCATCACTTAGTCCAGAGGGAGCTGCTTGTTTTTCCCAAGCGCTGTCAATGCTTGGCCAGGACATTGCAAAATTAATCAGGGAGACTAATTGCAAGGCACAGATCCTTCAGAAACGAATTTCTTTGTTGAAAGATCCTGTGTCTTTGTGCCTGGGCTAAATCAGTTTCTTTGTACGCTCTGTACAGAAATACCTTTCCTTACATTTATACATCTGCCAACCCGCCTTCCTGAAATTAAGCTCCAAAGGGACAACATGGATAACTGGGGGCTGCTCTGAGTTCTCTCATACAGTAGAGCATTTACTAATATTTATAATTTTTCCCAAGTATTTAGCCTAAGAGATCTTTGTGAGAACAGGTTTATCCCTAGATGGCAGTTGCTGTATAAGATTACAGAGCAACTAGACACCATGACACAGGAATTGAGTCTGTACTGATAAGATTCTACTTTAAAAGGTTAGACCATCACATGTATGTAGGTAAAGGTACTGTCCTGACTCAAGGTTTGCTCATGATGTGTTTAAGAAATAGCCTGCAAGGTAGTTTTGTGGCAACCCTAGGTGGGTTGCTTCAAATACACAGGTTCTGTCAGCATTCCTCCTTTCATAACCCTAAGGTATGTCAGGCTCTGCTGGGTTTTAGCTTTGGATGATAACGGAATTCAGAAGTCAGTTGCTAACAGTTACAGCTTGATTGCATATGTACACACAGAAACACACACGCTGAGGGGAACTAGAAAAAACAAAGATCTACAAAAGAAGCTCTTTATCTCATTCTTTGTTTTCCTCCTCCTGCGTGTGAGCACAGCTGGGAATCGTGCTCAGCTGGGCGTTCACAAGGGGCAGGACGTTCATCCAAAGCCTTCTGCTGAAAGCAAGCTGGGGGCTTGGAGCACGACTCCTCCACAGAGGTGGCTCAGTGTGAGGAGCAGAGCTGGCCTGACCTCACACCATGAGAAAACAAGGCTCAGAAAACGATTTGGCTAGGAAAAAAAAAAAGGTAGAAGAAAAGAAACTAAATAAAGCTTCTTCTGAGAGGGGGGTATGTCAGTGGTCTGGTTTCCGCTGATCATTAGAAGATTAACTGCTGGTCATGGTCCCTGTTAGGCACTCTCAGAGCTTTTTTGATCCTGGGCAACAGGTTTATTTGCCTAATTTATTGTTGCTTTTAGAATTTTAAACTCAAATATAAATTAAGGGCTTTTGTTCTGTACAATTTAAAAGCATGTCCAGGATGGGGAACCCAATGTTTGGCTTGGCTTCATGTTCTGAGATGTATTTCAAGAGCTTCTGGGCATTACCAGGATGAGTTTGGGGTTGATATTTGTTTTCTGAGTTATTTTGATGTTTTTGCATTGAGAGGAAAGGTCACTGCTGGCTGTTAAGCACTGAGGAAGGGCAGTTGTTGTAAGGAGCCTGTTAGACAAGCCAGTTGTTGGAGCATAGCTTCTAAAACAGGACAAAGTTAGAAGCTGTTTTGTTGTCACAGACAATTTCTGCAGCCATTAGGAATAATGCTCCAATTTGGAAAGAAGACTTCCAAAGAGGTGGAGAGTATACAAATACTAGTGAGTTACAGCTAAAAGATCTGCTGATTATCCTCTAAAACAATTCAGAATATATCTGCATCCAAGAAACTGAGAATCCTTCTATAAACTTAATAAATGTATGGGGAATATGAACAAGCTGGCCCTCGGAACAAGCTAAGATAAAAATATCTCTAGGAAAAAAAAAAAAGAATACAATCCATGCTGAGGGAAGAGAATAATAAAAAGTGTTTCTCAAATCTTATAAAAAGGAGCTGATTTGAAGTTAGTGAAAAATGGAAGTAAGCTCCATTAAATAAGTTTGATTTTTGTGACAGAACCATTTTTTTTTTTTTTTTTTTTTGACATCCCAGCACTGAAACAAGGAGGACCTTACGTCCTATGTAATACTGTCTTGGGTGGATGTATCGTGGTTAGCTGGCTTGGGACTTCACCATTTCAGCCATGGTTCATCCTGGTCCTTCGTGTGCTGGCTGACTGAGGGCAAGTCACTTCAGCTCTTCCAGATTTTGCTTACTAAGGTACACTCTAAATTGTGATGGATGGTAGTTACATCTCCACTCTGTGAAGATTTTGGGCAAGAAGATCACATCTTCAAATCACTTCAATCCGAGAGTGTCTCTGCAGTGCAGTGCCTGCCAAATTTGCTAAGCTACTCAGGGTGCCATGCCTCTTCTGTCTTGGAAACTTGTGGAAATATCCTATCCCTCAAAAAAGATACATTTGGGTTGTCAGTAATTGGAGTGTATTGTTCTTGGCCCACAGGGAGTCTGACACAGCAGCTCTGCCTTAAATACAGCGATCAGCCTGCAAAAGCCAACAAAATCCCACAGACCAAGTGATAACAACTGTTTCACTTTCTTAAATCTCCCAGTAATCTGAGGGATGAGTGAGCTTCGTAGCTGAGAATTGCTCTTAAGTACAGTTTACTGGGGTTTGTTTTTTAATACCCGCATTTATTACAAATTTTTTTTTAAATGAAGTCTTTTCACAAGATTTGCCAAAGAACATAAAGGTTTGTCGTAATGGATCAAATCACTTATCCCTGTAAATCCAGTGCCCTATATCTGCCAGTGATGACTTGCCTCAGCTTGAGAATCAGCTTGTGTAGTACAGCTGGGTTCAGGCATGGCAGTACTCGAAGGCTAAAAGTCATCTCCGTCACACTGACTGTGGTGGCCTGGTGTTAGCATCCCCTTCTTAGTATTGTCAAGGCTGCACTGCCTTGGGAAAGGCTCAAAGGAAGCAGGGAGGCTCCACAGCGGCATGGAGGCAGCTTTGTACTCAGTAGTTTTCCTCTTGCTGGGTAAGCAGGACTGGTTCTTCCTCTCCTTGGGTAGCACTTGAAACTTTGAGAAAATTTGATGTTTTCTTTTACGGCGGGTCCAGTTGCTTTGGAGGTTGGAGTGATGGGAAAGAAGAAACCAAAATCTGAAACGCGGTGCGTGGATCACAACCGTACATTGCAACTGCCAACAGTAATAGGATGGGTCTTGTTCTCTGGGTAATCTACGGTAAAAACAGAACTGACTAAGAACTTCATCAGTGATCAAAGGCTTTAAGCTCTGTTTCCATGTGTGTCAGCATCCCAGGTGCTTCTGCACTTTCCAGAAATGAAGCTGCAGTGACTAGAAGGAGGTGTCACACACAGGCTAAAGGGACACCTCATGTTACTGTTCCTAGGGTTGCAGGAAGCCTGAAAGGCCTTTCTTCTCTAGCATTAGACATTTGGCATTTTTTCCTTGTGCGTTACGAAGCTATACCATTGTAGAAAATTAAGATTCCTGTTGGAGCAAGGCACTATCTAAATCCATCTGTCCTGGGACAGTCAGTGCTGTGCAGGTCCATGGGTGAAACGCTGTTCTCAAGGAAGAAATCCAGCTGCTCCCTGCCCTGAACAGGCCATGTAAGCTTGGGACAGTTGTTCTTGATTTCCCTTTTCACCTCATCAGGCTTTTAACTATGAACCACAGGACAGTTGCCTGTTGAAGGGGCTCAGCTTCTCATCATGGGGAGACGTGGGAGAAGAGGAAGAATTGAAAACCCTCATGTTTTGGATAGGAAAAAATATCCCAGTTGTGATCTACTGTTGCATGCATAGGTCAGGGAAGGATTACCCTGCGGTTAAGGAAGAGGATTGTATCAAGGGACAAGTTCTGTTCCCAGCTCAGCCACAGACTTCCTTTCGGACCCTAACACTTAATTCTTTGTGACTTTGTTTACTCACCTGTCTGATGGGAATAATACTGCCTACATCAGAGGCAAGTTGTGCTACTCTGTGTTGATGCACGTGGTGTTAGTTAGGAACATTAAAATGCTTTGTGATCCATGGATTTAAAAAAAAAAAAAGCAGTGTAAATGATCAGGGCTGTTACTTGAGATTTTTATTCCTGACACTGTGGCACAAATCAAAATCTCTCCTTTTATTTCTTACCGTAGAGTGTTATAAAACATCCATTGGCATAAGGTTGCACTTCGGAAAGCAAGTGCAAGTTTTGGACAGCCCACCTAAAATCTAGTTTCATATTTAAGCTTTATATGCTTTAGTTTCCTTAGATATTTTTCATGTTACTTTAACTGGCAAAATGCTCCTCTGAGTTTGTGAGTGTTAAGAGTTTGTTAGTGTTAGATATACATTGCCCAGTATTTGCTTCCATGTTTGATATTTCAGGTTTTAGATTACATCTCCCTTGGCTTTAGAGGACTAAACTGTTCCTGTGCTCATTACTCAGCTGAAATTTGGAAGGAGCTTCAGATCTTTTTTTTTATTTAAAGTCTGGTTTTGTTACAGGCTTCACTAGCTCACTGAAAAATCTTTTAAGGAAGACACCAAACAGGAAGGTGGAAGCCTCAATTCACTAATTCTTTCTGATCTCAAGCTGTCTGATACCTGAGGTCGCCTACAGAATATGATTTTATTCAGGTTTCCTGTTGTATAAAAGGTATAAGGTTTAGTGTATAAAAGCATATTAAAACCCCTTCAGAATAGGTTGTCTGAGATCATTAGGAAGGCGGTTGCTTCCATAAGGGCCACCAATTTAAGCAGCATCACAGGTTTATAGTGGAGAGCAAGCCCCTTGCCCCCAGTAGCAGTAGGGTGTTAAGTTTCAGCTCCATCAGCCAAAACCCTCCATCAGCCACATCTTACTCACAGCAAGTGCTTTACTGTGGGATCAGCTGACAGAGGTACCAAGTAGGCAGGCCAACCTGTCTCCCAGGGCCACCACAAGGTCACCTCCCATGAGCCTCTGGTGGTTAGACAGGCCCAGAGCTGGGGAGGGTCATGGTCCAGCTGAGGTTGTCTGGAGCTAGCATGAGTTGTCTTGAGCTCTAGACTTCTTTTTAGTACTTTATAAAACCTTACTCCTAGACTAGGACATTTAATTTTATTTCTTTTTTTATTGTATGTTTCCCTGGATGTGAAACCAGTATTTCTAGGTTGCTATGTTGCCCCTTCCCCATTTATTTAGCTATCTTTGGGGTCTCTAAGCAGGACTTAAAACAGCTTCCACTTCAGCAGTGGTCTCTTGCTTGTCCTCACCAGGATATTCCTGGAATTTCATACCCCCATTATCTGTTGTCCATGCAAAATCAGACAAAGCTATTTGCACCCTGCCCTTGTATATGAGACACTTCCTCAGAAGCGGGGACAGGAAAATGGGGGAGGGATTGGAGGTGGTGAGGGGGAGCAGGGGTCCATCCCTGTGGTGCGTGTGTGGATGTGGAGGAAAGCGGTGAGGGAAGGGGGAAGGCATAGTTTATTGTGCTAAAGGGAAACAGAGAGGACATTCTGCCGGTGCTTATTGACACAAGCCTCGGCAGTGACTCTGGGCTTCCCAGCCAGCTGTGAGTGATGGCAGAACAGGCCATCGCCTTGTTCCCTGGGATCTTGTGCAGACAGACTCCTTGTGGAGGGATGGATCCTCCCTGGGGAGCTAATGAGAGGACAGAAATACAGGATCCTTTGGCTGACACTCTGCCTTTGGGGGACAGATGTTTTAGAAAGGCTACAACTGTTAAATTAGGAGCATCTTCCCCAAGGAGCCACCTTTGAATTCTCCTCAAAGCCAACGGCTCTGGTGCTCAAAAGTAGGAGTCTGGGCTGACCATATGGGACATGTCCAGCCTCCAGCGCATGTCTGTGACCGGTGTTAGCCTCCAGGCTGTCTCCTCTTGACTGATGCTGTTCCTGGTTAGGAGAGACAGGAGTGGCTTTACATGCAGAGCAGCTCAGGCACAAGGCAGAAAGTGGCTCACCCACAATGTGCTGGTTTCGTCTGTGAGCTGACCCTGCGCAGGCTGAACCTGGTCAGGGGACCTGAACCTGAGCCATGGATGCAGCGTGTCCTGGGTGCATGCTGTGCCCTGGAAATACAGCCAGAGAGTGCTGTTGTTCATTTAATTGTAATTTAGGTGAGGATTTATATTTTTTTCCCTCAGAAAAGCCCCCAGAAGAACCCTGTGTGCCCTTGCAATTTGTCTTCCCCATCGTGAACAATAAACATGCTATTATAGATTGAGAAAGGGTTATGAAAATCTTACTGCAGTTGGCTTAGGCAGAGAAATCAAAGCACTACAGGAGTCGGTTCTTGGATTTTCATAGGAATTTCCTTCAAGTAAATGGCTTTTGCTGAACAGTTGGAAGACCAAACTGGACTGGTTTGACTATAGATGCCGACATATCTTGACAGGAAGAAGGGAAAGAGGGAGCATTTATATCAGAATGAGCCGGCATAAAATATGCAGAGAGGTGGAAAAGGATGGGGAGTTAAGAAAATTAAGATAAATAGGAAAAAATGTTGGAGAAAGCACTTGCTCTGACAGTTACTGGTGTTCAAGACTGTATTAATTACTGTTCAAAGGAAGTGATGGGGATGCAAGTGAATGAGATGTAGCTCTGCTAAAATTTGCAGGAAAGGTTCTGCCGTTCAGATTGCCATTATCCTAGCCTGGCAGGGATATTTGTAGTTGTGAGGAGCTCTGCTTACAGATCTTTGTGTATGGGAAGGTTTCTACATTCAGCTCAAAGGATCATTGATCAACAGATCCGGTTCCTTGTTTATCACAGGTCATGGAGGACGGCAGCTCATTATTCCAGTGGAGAAACCTGTAGTGACTCGGTGGCTGTTGCATATTTTCCAGAGGATTGATCAGTCTTGATTTTGAAGAGAGAAAAAGATGATCCACCTTTTCCTTTGGGAACTGAATAGTTAATTCCAATCTTCCTTTCAGATTTGCACCTATGATGCTTGTTTGTATTTTGGAGGCATTAGAAGCTATGGGATGGCTTCTTAAAGGTACCTCTGGGAGGCAAAGGCAAGGTTAGAGCAGCTGATGGCATGGGGAATTTTCTTGAAGGTGGAAAAATACAGGCAACTGACTTACAAGAAGAAACATTCCTTTGCTAGAGGTAAACTCGGGTGCTGCCATCCCTGTGAACTCCAGCTGTGTGAATTAGGACCCATAAATAAGCTGCTCTGCCAAGGGCTGGGCTAATTGAGGGATTGCTCGGTGTTGTTTGCTGACCTTGAGGGAACACAAGTCCATTTAGAGAAGCAGAATGCTGTAGGTATTTGAGATCTGGGGTAACTGAGGTTTTGCTGTAACCAACTTGGAGCTCCTAAGTGTGCTAAAACGTCACCCTGAAGCCACAGACATGCGGAGAAAACCCCATTGTACCAAAATAGCGGTTAGACAGGACAGCCAGTGAAGGTCAGCGGAATACAAGGCAAATATTGTGTATAAGGGAAAAAAACCATGTTTTCTGGTAGTATGAAACTGAGACCAGGGTGTTAGTTTATGGGGAGAGCCATTTGCAAACAGGGCAGGGCTGCCAGTGATGGGAGAAGGTTTTCTGATGCATAGCAGGTGCTCCTCAGACCTGAGTGAAGAGAGCGACAACAGGGAGGATGTTTTTATCTGCACATGGTGAACTAAAGAAGAAAAACAAGTCTCTAGGTCTGTAGGAAGTAGCAGGAAAACAGATTACTGCACTGAAATAAGCCTAAGGTTTGAGCCGTGGGATGTGGGGTATTTATCTGGGGTATCCAGGGGTCATGCAGTAGGAACCCACATGTGCAGGGCAGTGTGTACTGGTCACAGGCCTGATCTTGAGCCCAAAAAAGACTGCAGAGTGAGAAGGTTCAGAAGGTCTTCTCTGGGTGTGAGCATCAGGGTCATGACTCTTCTAGTGTGCTTTGTCCTAGCCACCAAACAAATTTTGCCTTGTTATGGGTGCTTCACTGCTCTGCTCCACAATTGTTTTTTTTCCCCTTGCATAGGGAATATCAGTATTTCTAAGTAACTTTCCTAATAAGAGCAGGAAATCAGAATACTTGCCAAGGAGGTGGAAGATGTAGTGAAATGAAAATTTCAGGAGAGTTTTGAGTTAGAAAAGTTGCACTCAGTGTATTCAACCTAAGTAAAACACTTAGACTTGACAGGAGAACATTATTCTTGTACAGACAACAATGCCTAATGAAACATGCCAGTCTGCTGGGACTAGCAGATTTGGAACTACTTTAGTTCCAGTACTGTGGATAGGAAAAATAAATTAGAAAAAAAAAAAAAAGAAAAAAAAAGGCAATTTGGAAATCTATCTTTTTCCTACTTACTTACACTAGGTGAGAATTTGGCTCAGGCAGCAGGTTGTGTCTGGTCTTATGGGGGTTTTAGGACTGAGACACTCAGAGTACTGGACAAATTTGAATTGAGGCCACTTGTAGCCTAAACCTTGAATCCAGTAGTGCTTTGCAGCTGCAGATAAGAATGAGGTCACATACAGATTGTGGTCTCCACAATACATCATTACCGGGATAATCACATCTGCAAGAAGGACTGCTAGCATCATGCATTATTGAATTAGATCAGGTACTTGTATTTTTGAAATAAGTCCAAGACTGTCTGATTTTCTTGCTTATTAGTTTCCAGGGTGAAGCTGCCAAGAGACCATTACCAGGAGTTATGTGACTTGACAGGGAAGGCTCAGGGGACAGTTTGAATCTGTGATGGACAGGCATAGATTTTGCAGTCTGGGGGCTATCAGTTGAGTTAAAAATGATGGTCTACAGACATCCCGTTTCTGACATATTTGCTATATCTTTCTCTTTCCTTAATGGCCTGATTTCCAAGTGCAGCTTTCTCTGATACTGACATTAAGGATCAAATCCAACTGGTTTAATTGGATGCTATTCATTTAAGACATACAGTCTTGGTCCTGAGAGAATTTTGTGTTCCAAAGTTCCCACTCAGCTTTTTGGTGTCACTGGGGTATGTCTAGACGTGGACAAACTCACTTTGTCACTCTGCCTAACAGATGCACCTCTTCTGCCTGCATCCACCCTGACAGACACTGTGTAGGCATATTGTCTCCACTGTGAGCTTCAGACAAGGTGTGATGGCTTTTGGCATGGTACACCCAGCTATAGTCCCACAGCCAGTGTTTGCTTTGGAGATGACTCATTTCTAGACAATTTGAAGCATCAAGAAAGTGCAAGACCATGTCTTCTGGCAGATTCCATCCGGACATACGTAGAGACAATTGTATCTTTTTATATTGTGACACTGCAGTCGGAAGAATAGGGTTTGGGATTTATTCCTTATACCAGGCGTACAAGGGATAGCAGACCAGAGCAAGGAGACTGAAAATTGGATGCCTAAGATTAGGCAGTTGAAGCAAAACCTGCCAGAAATGGCGAGTGATACTGACTGTTTCAGCTGTAGTAGGGACTTGAATACTTTCTAGAGAAGTCTTGATTTTTTTTTTTTTTT
>VWZG01008302.1:507178-604273 GCA_013396735.1 Grallaria varia
TTTGATGGCTGATTCCCAGCACTTCTTTCAGATCAGAATTTCTGAGATATCCTAAAGGGAGCACTTCAAAATGGCTAAACTCTTTACAGGAAAGTAGTTCTAAAAGCCACCCTGTGGGTCCTAAATGTGTGACTAGAGCTGCACAAATACATAGTTTTATAATCCACAAAGAGCTTTCTGGTCCAGCCTTCTGCATTACTGATGAACTTTACTCAGGAGTTTAGCTCATCACTTCTTTTTTGAGATTCTAGCAGAGTGTTTGGAAAGACTGTAGCCTTGATTTGAAAGACTTTGCTAGAAGGAGAATGTGGCCCGGTCCCAGCGGCAGTAGTGACGCATTTGATCGCCTCTGCTTCCTTCTTCTGGCAAGTTGCAGTTGTGACATTTGGTCCATCACCAGAGTCTCAAACTATAGGCTTTTGGGATCTGTTTTGTGGCCTGGGGGAGGGGTGGCATATGGAACAAATGTTCTGCATTCAATTGCTCCCCTGGGCTTCAATGCAGGCTCAGCACACTAGCAGATCTAGACAAGGGAACACGGTATTTCTGAATCCTGAGATTCAAAAAATGATTATAGTCTGTTTTCCCACTGTAATGTTCAAGAATTCTTGAAACAAAAATAAGTTCCTTTCTCTGCCACTTACCCAGAGCCTTAGAGATGCAATCAACCCAGCAGTCATCCCCTCGCCTGAAATAAAAATATCCGTCATGGGGTTTTATTTCCTTCTTCTGGAGACCTGGGATAAGCAACACATGATTTGATGCTGCTGACATCTGGCAGCATCGTTCCTATTTACTGTAAACACGAGTCATCGCCCATGGAGTGTTTTATTGCTTGTGGTTTCCATCTTGTTGTATGCAGCAATTATGCACATGGCGCAATCTTTCCATGTCAATAAAAATGTTTCATTCGCAGCAAGGAACTTAAGAATGAACCCAGCAATTCTTATGGGCTACTGTGCTGAGTTAATCAGGATGTGATGGGGAGGAGAGCGGCAGGGGGTCATTGCAGAGGGCAGGGTGGTTTTTTGGGGTCACTAGGTGGGACTCAGGGACAGTGAACAGAAAGCTGGAGTGAGCATTCCCTTCTCCAGCCTGTGGCTGGGAAAAGGCCTCACAGCTTTTGTTTGCTTTGTTGGCAAAATGCTGTGCAGCAGGATGCCTTGGGAGTGCTGCTGGAGACTTTCCTTCTTGCTAATTTCTGTTTCTGTCTTTATTTTTTTTTTTCCCTGGTTATCCAGGAGTTTGGAGTTGTTTTTGGTAAAGGATTCATGAGCGAATCTTCAAAGGGGACCACAGCCAGGGGAAAATCATAAGCATGACTGGAAAAATAGTGTTTTAAATTAGTGTGAAAGCTTGGGGGAAGTCGCTTAGGCCTAAATCCACAAGTTGATTTAAGCTTCTTATTGCTGCTTAGGTGCCCTGCATTCCCTTTGGAGTTAGGCGTCTAAAGGTCTTCATGGTAAAGCCCTTCCCACTTCATTCTTCCCTCAGCTTATTGGGAAACGGAGGACAACGTTTCCCTACTTTGGTGGGAGCAGGAGTGCGTTTTGTCTGGGGCTCCAGACAGCAGGGCTGGTCTTGGCAAGGCATCCACACTCTCTGCGGTCGCTGGGGAAGGACAGGCCCTTCTGGCGGGTGACTCATCTCCATAGAAGATAGATGGCCAAGATACGGGCCATGAACGGCTCCCTGGAGGTGCCAGCCTCTCTCCACTGGCTGTCAGTGGACCTTAGCCAAGGAGTTCAGACTAGGCGCCTAAGTTTTAGGCAGCTAATGGTATGGGAGGTGAATTTCACCCCTGGGAACTTTGGGTGGAATTTAAGCTGTCTGAAAATGACAGTTGTGCAAGCAATAATAAACAGTCTGTATAGTTCCATGTCTGGAATCTCCTTATAAACAGGGGCATGCAAATCAATTAGATAAAAATCTGAACATTTCTGAATCTCTTGCCCAAACTTGAACAGAATCTGCTTTTGGATTTGATGAAAATCCCCTTCACTCTCTAACCTATATATAAATCTTGTTCTGCCGCAGACGCAACCTTCTTGTTTACACAGGGATGATGATGCAGTAGCCTTGGGATGCTCTCAGAGTGACCCATCTTTGGACATCCCTGACTTCACCAGAGTGGTTGAGTCAGCACTGGGAATCTTCTGGGAAGAGCCCAAAGATGTGGCATGATTCCTGGCTCAGTGCTGCTGATCGAAGTGCTCCAGATAAGCTAAGATGTAGATAAGCACCGCAACTCCCAAGAGCTTATCCAAACCAAACCTTTCAACATTTATCCACCTTGACTGTACATGACTTTGCCCTTAGCAACAGAGATTACACACACTTTTTTCTTCACTACTGTCAGCAGAGGAGCAAGAATCTACTTGAAGGCGAGTAAAACACCTTAGGCTTTTAGGTTCCCACACCTTTCTTCCTTCTTTTTCAGAAACTGATTATGTGTTCATGTGTCATTGTAGTCACTACCTGAGAAACCACAAATGCAGGTAGGAGTGCTGGGCAGCTCCTTGTGAAGGGAAATGCTCCCTGACTCTTCCAGAATGGGCCAGGGCATGTGGGTCTTGCTTTCATCACCTGCCCTTGTCTGATACACTTTGGTTCTATTAGCTGCCTACAAAGGTTAGGATTTTATTTATTTGTTATTTATTATTTCCTTATAAATTTAAAAATTTTGTTGGTCCTGGTTTCCTCCCCCCTGCACCCACCCTTTTCTCTTGAATCCCTGGAGAGAAAAAAAAGATGTGACCCCATCCATTGTGCCCTTTGGTGTCATAAAAACGCACAGGTGTCTTGTGACTGTGTCTTGCCCTTGCATTCAGGGCAAAACCAGGGTGTGACTTAGGGAAAAAATCCCAAAGAGTGACAGAAGGCATTCTTTTCCTTCATTTTTTGTGTGTTTGCTAAGCAGCATGAGATATAGACCACTCTTTCTGACCAGCAGGCATTATCACCTAACAAATTACCTGTTCTTGCAGGGATTAGGGTTTCTTCTTTCTGCCTATAGTGCATTGTAATTTTTTTTGTGGCTTTTGGTTTTTCAAATTAGAGATTTTAAGTTGTTATAGATTATGTGGAAGTGTTTTGTGGCTTGTGGTGTGTCAAGTTATGTGGAGTCGAGTTTGGTGGACCTGTCTGCATAAATGTTGTTACACATCGGCTGCATGTGATGAACCAGGAGATTTGTGTTCAAGTCCAGGGATTCTCCATTCATTTGGGCACATACAAGTAAATGCTACGGCACTTAATTTCAAAAACTGCCTTAATCTTTTTATTTATGGGGAATTCAGACTGTCCAGAGGTGCTAACTCACCAGGCAGCCTTAGACATTCACTTTCTCTCATTCCTTATTCATAGATCAAGCAAATCATTGGCAACGTTATAAGAAGCTTCAGTTCTTACCTGGAAGGTCACCTCTGAAAAGAAGCCTTTCTTTTCCCACCTATCTCTCCTCTCAGCCTTTCCGTTAGGGAGGACTGGGCCAAGAACACAAATTTTTTTGCACAGAAAACTGAAATAAAAGTAGTTATACTCACAGAAAAATATGGTTTTATTTATTAAGAAGTAAAAAAATATGTTGGATGTGCTCTGTGTATACATTATATTGTAAATACTAAGAGACTTTAATTCTGCACCCTCCTTCCATATTTCTATTTACAATAAATATTTTTGTTTTAACCCCTTTTTTGATGGATTGGACAATTCTGATACAAACAATTTCTTTTAATCCCACAAAGTGTTAATTTGTTACAAACCCCACACTTTTCCTCAAGCAGAACCATAGAATCATTCAGGTTTGAAAAGACCTCTAAGACGTCTAAGAGTTGAACCATTAATCCAGCACTGCCAAGTCCACCACAAAACATGTCCCTAAATGCCGCATTTACATGTCCTTTAAATACCTCCAGGGATAGTGACTCCACTGCTTCCCCTGGCAGCCTGTTTCAGTGTCTGACCACCCTTTCAGTGAAGAAATTTTTCCTAATATCCAGTTTTGTTTAAAAACATTTCAGATATTCATACTGTCAGAACTCCAGGCACAGATGCTAATTGATATAAATTGTGGCATGAATGTGTATGCACAGCAGCTTACTTCCTGGAATCCTTTGAGCGGGCATCAAGTAGAAAAACATTGGAGCAGTAGTGATGTGACCTGCATTTGACCGCAGTATCTAGAACCAGTGGGTCCATATCCCGTGAGTTATTCAAGTTAGGCTATATTTACTTTTAAAACATTGAAACAGTTTTCTGAGTAAATGAAAACTCACTGGCACAGTGTGCTGAAACACACATGAATATTCGAGTCTTGGACATACAGCTTAAAAGTAATGATGCAAAGTGCAATTGTGTTTTGTTTTGCTTTTCCTCAGAAATAACCCAGAGAAGTTAGAGAGGGAAGGTACAATGGACATTTGTAATGTCACTATAAAAAATCTGACTAGTTTTCTCCAGGATTGGAGGCACATTCTGGAGGTCCCTTGTTGAACTTCTTGCTCAGAGCAGGGCTGACTTCAAAGTCTGGTCTGGTTGCTCTGGTGGAAAAGTTCAAGTTTGGAAATCTCTAAGGAGAGATTTGACAAGGTCACTCTGGACCCCCGTTCCAGTGCTGGGCCACTCTCTCTGTGAGCAGTTTTGTTTCATGATACTCAGTATGCTGTTTGTGTCCATTGCCTGCCTTTTGTAATTTTTTCCAGACACCTCTGAAAGGAGCTCAATTCCATCTGCTCTGTAACTCCTTTCTAGGTAGTGGTTAGCTCCCTCCCTTTGCCATTGCTCCTGAATAGTCAACGAAGAAATATTTAAAAAAACCCCAAACACAACTTACTAAACCATGCTGGCAGTTTTATCAGTAATTTCCAGGAGAGCAGAGTTAGCCCAATAGTAAATCCTTTCATGAGTCTCCTTGCCTTCGTGCTTTTAACGCACTTTCCAGAGCAAAGAAGGATTAAATGCTCCCTAATATTCATCCTAACCAAACAGAAGTTCTGACCTCTCTAAGCTGTGACCTCTAAGGGCAATATTTGCAAAACAAAGCTGTCTGACCAGAGCTTCGAGGTGTTGGTAAACATTAGTGGTCAGCTGCTGTGCAGACATTGGCCACAGCTCTCTCTTGGACAGTTTTGGATTTAAGGAAACTTGCTTGAGGTGCTATCTTACAAATAACAACAAAATGACAGCTTTTGGTGGTCAACTTTCTTCTGTGGACAAACTTGCGGGAACTAAACACACATTTGGGTCTGTGTACGGAAAGTACGTGTGGCACTCAGGTACTTGTGAGATCGCCTCAGCAAGGGGAACCTCACCAGCCCAGCCAGACACTTGCGCAGATGTGGGAGGTTGGTGGGTGGGGATGTTTACCTGCTTGGCATATGGCACTGCAGTACGTCCGCATTTTTATGTGTGTGTTTTCCCCATGCAGACTTTACCCGTCTGCCCGGCACGCTCTGGAGCAGTTCCTCTGCTGGTTGATGTGCCTGCAAGCCCCCGGGAAATCAGCTGGGAACTTTTCCTAAAGTTTTCCATTGTCTTTCCATGGGGTAAGAGCAACTGTTTCCTGGGTATAAAATGATGAGCATTGAGGAGTGCTGAGGTACGCAGAAAAGCTAAAAATGACCTCCTCAAGTGCAGCTGGATGGTGGTCAAAAGGATCTATTTTTACTTGACTTGTGTTTGCGCAGAGGCATCCATGCACGACTTTCTGTTGTTCCCGGAGTCTTTCAAGCATATGGTAAATAGAGTTTCAATGAGTTGGAACCTATTGCTTCAGGAAATGTTGTTACAAATTGTTTTTCCACTGCAGCTCATTGAGGGTTCTTCATGCCACTCCCAACATGTGCTCTGAAATCCAAGTGGTCTCCAGTAGGAAGTGGCCAAGAGTTTTTGAGGTGATATGAAACCCGTTAGGCCTGCAAAGAAAGTGGTAAAAGCAGTGCAAAACATCAGAGTGTAGAAAAGCAGGGGCTGTTACTCAGAATGCAGTGAAACCATGTTTGTCTAACTAGATTAGTTTACGTTTTGTGGTATATAAAGAAATAAAAATTACTTAGATTGCAATAAGCCATGTTTTTCTAACTAAATAGATTGAATTACATTTTGTGGCAGGGGAGAATGTTGATTAAAAGACGGGGATTTTTTTTATTTATTTTTTATTCCCACTTGCCAGTCTGGATTTTTGATACCTGTGTTGTTTAGTGATAATCTTTGGCCATAGGTGTCTTTGGGGCATCTTCTTTTTTGGCTAGCTCCTCTTCTTAGATGTTTATGAACAGAAATTTCCCATAACTACCTATGGGAAAAGCTAATTTTCTTGTAGTGATCACTTTTCATCCATGACAACTGTTTTCCATCTCTCTTGAACCTTGGCCTCACAGGACCATTTCTATTGTGTAGGTCATCTCTTGACCATGAGATCCTTTTCCCTCCACATTAAGTGTTCTCATCTATTTTTCCTGGAAAAGCTTTGTTTCAAGAAACTCTTTCACACAGTGCGCCCTTTGTGATGTCAAGGTCTCATCAAACTTTCTTCCCAAATTAAAAAAAAAACCCTCTAATGTATATGGGCAGAGATCCAAGGGTTCCAGTATGTTTTCCATTTATACCAACTGGCAGATCACATTTAGTGAGTGAAAACATGAGAAATTGAGCTGAATACCCAGCACAACAAACTCTCATAGGTAGGACTAATATGATGGAAAAAAGGGATGAATTTCTTGCATTTGGGAGACATGCAGAGAACTTGAACAAAAAAATTGCCCTACTTCATGGAGTGTTGGGATAGGATTTTAAGGATGATTTTAAGGCATCAAACTTGGATTTAAAATTTTTTTGGTAAAAAGTTGTATCTCGCCTTTCGGCTTGATTAAGATACCCTTTGGCTTTTGTGGCATCATACCTGTGACCCGAGTTTGGAGGATGACAGTCAGTGGACTGCTGGAGAATTACAGATTTGATTCAGATCATACTCTCTGTTACCTGAGCACTATAGAAATCCCTGCTTTTTTCCTCTGAAGCTGCTGACACTGCCCGTGACAAGATACTGGATTTAGAGGCACCACCGTTTGATATATCTGTCAATTCCTGCGTTTCCACAGGTTAGGACAAAAGCAGTCCTCTCCTACAGCAGACTCAGAAATAATTACCTTCTGGCAAATTGTAGTGCCTTCAAATTGTTCTTTGTAGGTTGCTGAAATGCCCTCTTCTGGGAGTCAGCTTCATAGGGACCAGGTATGCAGTGCACATCAGCATCTGTGGAATACAGCTGGGTGGGTAGAGGCTGGTCAAAATAATGAAACTCAGAAAAGTGGGTCCTCAGCTGGTACCTGAAATGGAGAGCAGGCTGAGAAGACCTGGCGTAGCAAGGTATCTCCATGTGGATGAAGTAATTAAACAAAACAGAAGAATGTATCTACCTTGAAAGCCTGTAAGAATGAAATTGAAAGCAGATGGAAGGCATTTAGAAGAAACTCAGGCTGGCTGAATTGCATTCCGGCAGATAAAAGACTTTGCTAAAGAATATAGCTTCCACTTAACACAGAGAGGAAGTCCTACAACTCATGTGGGCTTCAAGTGATGACATCTGGTTCAAGTATCATGGTCCTCTTCTGAGGAAACAGCACAAAGGCTTGTCACCACCCTGGTGAAACATTCAGAGGCTGCAACGGGGCTGAGTCTGTTCTCCTGAAGCAGAAAGCAGAGCCAAGTGCTCTACTGACAACAGATGGACAGAGCTGATTTTTTTAAAGGAAAACAGGTCATAATTAGAGGCCTTGAACCCCTCACCCATGAAGGATTTGTCCTTATGTCACGTAGATACGGGGCGGATATTTCAACTTACTGAAATATATCTGTAGTCTCTTGAGTTCCATGAAGGAAGAATTGGCCATGGATGTCTTTGTATCCCTATTTCTTGGTGTGAAACTGCCTCCTTCATAAACACATGCAGCAAAACAAACCACATCTATGAGGAAATATTTTTTCTCGTACACATTGCTCTTGTGAGACTAAATAGGTGCCCTCTCGTTAGAGTTGAGGATTAACTCTTCTGAGTGTGTGAACCACTTTTGGGTTCACTGTGATTACCAGCAACTCTCTTTGTTAAAATAGCAGTTTGTGACAGTTAAAAGAAGCTTGTGGATAACCACTTCCAGATTTGAAGTGGCACCTGCTGGTGTTGAAATTCGAGCCAAAATGTGACAAACATCACGGTGCAGAATGGCAGTATGTGAGTCACAAGAAGAACCCATTGAAAAGTCTCAACTCTCAAGGATGAAGTGAACCCTCAAACTGTGTGTAATTAAGCCTCTTCCCCCATTATTCCTGACCCTAATTACTAAGAAAGAAATTTTAAGTACATGTAAGGCATTTGAGGGTATGTGTTAGTCACCCAAAGAATAAATAGGGAAATTAATTAAAATAAAATGATTCAATATAAATTATACTCCCAGCTACATTCATAATGATGTGAGAAATATTCCAAATACTATTAGAAAAGCACTCCCTCCACCCCTAGTATTTCTGGCACCTCTAGAAACAGCAAGTGCTGAAACTCCCATATGAGGGATGTTTCCTGTGAGCTGTACTGCCAGATTGTACCTGTATTTTTGGGTATTTGAACATTTGCCTGCTTGTGGAAAAAGAGGCTGGAGCCTGAACTTTTCTGAGGGTAGCTGTTACCAGGTGGATCCCCCATTTCTGTGCTGGGGCCAGCCACAAGTGGTTAATTGGAAGCAGTAAGAAGCGATGCCTAGAAAAGGTGAAACATGAGCTAAGGCAGTTCTTTGGGATGGGGCTCTGGAGAACTGTGATGGGATAGTCACCAACCCTGCTTAACTCCTGGAGATCTGAAGAGCCATTGCGTTTATTTCACCTCTGGCTTTTTTAAAGGGCAGTGACTTCTTCCTTTCCTGCTGGGTTTTCAGCTGTCCAACACAGCCCATCATGTCAAGTCCTTCTTCTTGCTTATAGTGAAAAAACCAAACATGTCTCCTCTCCCCACCTAAAAAAATCAACCCTCTTCCCCCCCTGTTACTGTCAGGGTCTTCTAAGGTGCTCTGAGTGTGTTTGTCTGTCTGTTACACATGTGTTTAATTCACATATTTTCTACTGGAGGGGATGTGAAAGTGTGAGTTTAGAATTTGAAACAGAACATTTGGGATTATAAAAATTTAGTTTGGCTCAGAAAGGCTGTGTGTAAGCAGAGACTTAATTGACTTCTGCTGCCTCTGATGGGTCTCTGCCAGTCATTCAGGCTCGATCGACGGGCTGTCACGTAAATTCTGTACTGGGGGAGTTGGGCCAACAGTTCCACAAACTGGGCATTTATTTTAGGCCTCTCAAAGGAATCCTGGAGAACCAGATCCCACATCTGTAGCATCCCTTGGAACAGTCTTTGTGAGAAATGCATTCACCTGCTCTGCCTTTGTGACTTTGTTGCTGGTGTTAAATTCTCAGCTGTTGCCTTGCCTTGCCCGTTTTTCCTTTTACTGTTGTGTCTTGAAAGTTCCTTTCTCAAACTGTTAAATAAACACTTTAAATTAGTGGCAGAAGTTCCTGAAGAGTGAGCCTACCAAGAGCTGTAGAAGAAAAGGTTTGCAGTACTGCTGGAGGGGGAAAACAGTGCCTGGTAAGTTCATATTGACTTTAGCAACAAAAAGGAATTCGGCAAAAAAGCTTGATGGATAATCTTTGTTCAATTCCTATGAGAAGTTTTATAATACCCTAGAACTGTTTAGCAATACCGTTCCAGAGTCCTTTTCTACTTAAGGTGGTCTTCACATCCTCAAGCTCCTCAGACCTTGTGGTCCTGCATTAGTGCTGTCCAACTTCTAAATCCCTCACAGCAGGAAGAGTATACGAATAGTTTCAAGCCAAGCTTGAGGTCTGGTCTGGTCTGTGTATCTGGAGAGGAATCCCTTCAAGGTTACTGAACCAGTTTTGCCGTTCACCGAAACATCGTATTCATTGAAAAACAATGTTCCACCAAAACACTGAAGGGGAAGTTTTATTCTCTTTTCATTTGTTTAAGACCAGGGGTTTGGCTTGGGAACTTTGTTTATTGAAATATCGAAGGAAAGTCTGTCTGGCCCCATCTTTGTAGTATCTGAACTCTTTCCAAGTGTTTGAGGGTGGGGTTGCAAACTCAGTCTTCTCAGGCCCTTTCTAATTTCTTACCCTAGAAGTGGTATGACAGTATTTTTGACTGCATTTCCACTGGCATAATGGGGTGTGTTTTTACTCAGTGGTAACTCACACGTTGTAGTTATGTGCAGTAAAAACCCAGCAGTGTGCAGCAGCAGTGTAACTCGCTGAGATCAGACAGGGGTGCTCCAAGCACTGCACTCACTATCTCATAGGAGAAGATGGCAAACAGCCTGGGCTTGGATTTTCAGAGATGTGTAGTAGCTATTAAAAACGTCAAAGTACCTAAAAACAGCATCACAATCTGTTGAAGGGTAAAATTTTTATCGCTGTTATCCCATATTGTGAGAAAAGCGCTAATTATTATACAGCACTTGAAAATAGCATATGAAAAATGTATCTTTTGCATGTGAAGAAACAATCAGAGGGAAGCCAAAGGGAGAACTTCCGTGCTTAATCTTGAAAATGGCAAAAGTTGATGCCATCTTTGGTGGGAGACCAAAAAACGCTCATTTATTTATTGTGGAAGATAATATGTAATTTTTATTTATTTTAAAGTGTTGCTATTTAAATTCTTTAGGCTTACAGTTTGTCTTTTCAGATAAAAATGGCTTTCTAATTTATTTTCTTTTAAAATAGTTTGATTTCTAAAGATGAGAACCTGAACTTGTTTTTCAGAAGATTTGGGGATTTTTACCGATTTTAATTGTCTCAGTAACTTTTTCACATTGTATGAGTGTTTGGCATGGAACACCCCTTTTCATTGAAATCCTTGAATGACAGTACGTTGCCTAGTTCCTTCTTGGCTCATCCACGTTTGTGCCATTTAATTTAATGTGTAATTCAATGATCACAAGATTTCTAGATAGATAAGTAGGATGTGATTTTTTTTTTTATTTAAAGCTACTAGAGGAGTTTGTTATTCAGCTTCTCTGAAATGAACGAGAAAAATTTGCACTTTGAAGAGCACAAACACCATTTTCCCTGCACTTTATTTTGACACTTAGTGGGAGAGGGATGTAGCCTTGACTTAGTTCTCTGTTTAGTTCAAGGTGGGCACAAGGTGGGTTTCCTGGTCCAAAATTAGACAAGAATATCCAAAACGACTGTAGGAAAAGAAAAATCTGCTTGATGAGGAAATGAGGAGACATTCACTTTTCATTTCACTAGTTTATAATGATATTTTATGTGCATTCCAGCAGGGAAATCCTCTCATGCAAACATGAATTCAGGTGAGGTTCCTCAGAGTCCTATGAAGCTCTCAGCAAACTGGAGTCCATTTGGATGCATGAATGCTGGAATGAGCTTGACCTGCAGATGGCCTGGAATGAGTTAAGGTTTCCAGCTGGAAACCATGCGAAGTGTGATGGTTTCATATGGCTAGATATGACCCTAATCCCAGCAGGATTGCTTAGGCTGAAATCAGCAGCTGAAGATGTGAATGTTTCCTCCAAACCACCTTCCAGTGCTTCCTGAAGCTTATCCATCATTTTTTAGGCATAACAACCCTTAATGGCATAAATTAGTGACCTTAATGAAGAACAGAGGTTTAGTTTGATATCATTTGACACAATTTTAGTTAGTACAACTCAGTTTGATTAATGTGTCAGAGTTAACCTCCCTTGCAGGTTGCAGTGATAAGTCAGAAGAATGTGTGGTCCCACATGTAGAGTTCCCCAGCTTAGGATTCTGGTGAGAATGGGTAGACCTGACATGCCCATCGTGGGAGGCAGTAGTGTGGATCACCAGATCCCTTCTGGTCCTGTGCATAATATTCATTGGATTATCTGCACAGTCTGTGAGTGGAACAAAAGCCCATCCACATCTCCAAGTGGGGAAAATGTCCAAAGTGTGACAGATCACTGAGATAACTGAGGCTACAGGTGGCAAACATGCAGTGTAATGGCAGCAAGGCTAAGGCTACGTGGGAGCCAGCATAGGAAATGTGGGCTAAAAGCAACAGTCATCAGGAAATGAATCTGGAAATTATTGTTGAAACAGCCCAGGGCAAAGCTGCAGAACAGAAATGCCTGCTGACCTCCTAGGGTAAATTGCAAGAGCTGGAATGAGTAAAGTAGAAGAAAATACATAGTCTGGAGATCAGAAACTTGTATTTGCCCTGCCTCATAATGAAAAGAGAAGGGGACATCTGATTAAAATAGAAAGGTGATGAAAGAAATGTTAATAAAGAAGTAATTCTTCACAGGGTATGTAATTAAAAAGGGGAGCTCATTGCTTCAAGGTGTCTTTGAGTTCAGGAACTTAGCAGAAATTAAAAATAAACAAACACTAAACCCCAAAACTTGTGATATTTCCATGGATAACAAGAATATCCAGTTTTGTCAGCAGTTCTACTTCACTACATAAATTCATCTCTGACTCGTCAGGGTTAATATTAATACTCTGTTCCTCTGAGAAGGATACTTGAACTTACTGCTCGCAGCTTTCTCTGGAAATGTTGGCATCACCAGAATCCGGCCCAGAACAGGGGCCTAGGCTGAGTGCTGATGTGCTGCGGTATCCCTGGGTGATGTTTGTAAGGCGTCTGGCTCTCAGTCTGTCCTCGTCAGGAACATTGTTCCAACTGGGGACCATGGACAAACATTATTGCTTTTGGAAGGGGTTTTCTGGGATAATGAGGTGATAGACAGTCTCCATGAGGAATGCTTAAAGGATGTTAATCTCACCTAGTGAGAAGGGGCTGCAGAACTGTGGCATATATCACATAATTAAATAGCTCATTGCTGCAGGGTATTGTAGAGGCCAAGAGTACAGATGGGTTTGAGAGGGGAGTAGACAGGTCCATGGAAGGTAAGTCCGCGAGTAGCCCCTGGTCCTGGTGTGACCTCCAGCTCAGGCAGTCCTTGAAGTGATGATTTCCAGGCACCAGGAGGACGTGCCATGGAAAGTGACCATTTTCCATGTGACCTTTTCTTTTGTACTCTTTCCGTTCCAGTCAGCATGGAAGACAGAATCATTAACTCCATGGATATAGACTCTAATTCTTCTTTTGTTTTTACCTTTATATAGTTAAGAGGACTTAGAAATTCCTAAAGGGCAGATGAATCACATTGGCAAGGGGTTCAGAAATCAGAGGATAGTCTGAAAACCCTGGGAAGCTAGATGGGAATAAGGCAGACATGCTGTGCTCAGAGCACTTAAGCATATGGAATAAGTTACTGGGGAATGGCAAGCAATGTAAAGACATTATACTAAGACTTTAAGATGATACTTTAAGGCGATATGTTCTAAGTTCAAGGGACACCTCCGTCTCTTTTGAGGAGGGGCTTGGGAAAAGAGCCGCCTTTACGTAAAGGAGTAGGATTAAGAAGTTTGCTGGGAAATGGCAGGCGAATCGTGCTGGATGCCCTTTCCCTGTTCCTAAAATTTCTACCATCCTCATGAGAGGAAGAGAAAACAAACCGAGGAATGGTAATGCTCGGGGTTACACAATCAGGTCGGAGGCTGCTGACCTTGCCGCTAATGGTTTATGGGCAGCCACAGGCGTCCGCCGCTGCCCCATGTTTTTGTTACACACGATCCAGCAGTTGCCAAATGATTCGGTCCCAATATGCAGGAAATTACTTGGGAGCTATATTTAGCAAGATGAGCCCATATCTTGATTTGGCTGGAAGCTGAGGCAGATTGAATTAATCTAGGGAAAAATGGAGTGTGGGGGGTCTCGGCAGAGCATCTTCCCCCAAGTTTTCTGGGGTCCTCTGACCTCCCTGCGGTTTCTGTTGTGGACCAGCCTGAGGGTTGTCAGTGAAGGCTGAAGAAAAGGGGGTATATGGGTTCTTAGTGTGGGATGTTGCAATATAGCCCAAGGTAGCTGGTCCCACCTCTGCTGTGCAGTGAGGACAGCTGTGGTGTGAGTCCTCTTGAGGGACCACAGGGTAGGCTCCATCCATCTGTGGTGGCCCTGAGGCTGCAGTCTCAGCCAGCTCGTCTGCCTAAAGCTGGACATGGTCCACCCATCAAGCACGCTTCCCAGCACTCTCCTACCTCAAGCTCCCTGACAGGCTCCTTGGCTCTCACACAGCTCTGGTTTCTCAGCCTCTTTCCCACCAGAAACTGGAATGAGGAGGCGAGATGAACAGCCGTCCTCTGGGTGGTCACCACTCAGAAAAAGACAGCCAAAAGTCACATTCTCCAAGAGCAGCCCTTGTCCCTCGTCCCACCTGGCAGTACATCAAGCAGATTCTCTGTCAGGGGACAAGCTCTGGCATTGGCTCAGCCCCAGGGGAGAAGACACCCACAAGGCTTAAAATCTGCACTTGGAGGTTTTCTCGCCACGTTCCCACCTCTCTGCAGCTGTTCAGGGAGTCTCTCCTTCCAGTTATCTACCCTTCCTGCAGTTGTATTGAAGGCATAGGGGAGAATTGTTTGCAACAAGCCTGATTCACAGCCCACAGAATCAGATTGGTTTTGGATCAGACCCCGCAAAGGCTTTGTATTGTGTTTCAGCACACAGGAACATAAAGGAGCAGAGTCTGGTTATTTGCTCAGTAATTAGCAGCTTTGCCCCCTAAGGGGAGATGGATCAGTTCTGGGATGAGTCTCTAACCTAAGTGCCTGATTTTTCCCTGCAGCTACTGTGCAGCAGCCAGGTGTTGTGGGAAAGAGCGGTTTTATCAGTGCTACGCACCATGAATGAGTATTTACTGTGCAGGAAGCTTTCAGTGAGCTACACTGGTTGTAGCTCATGTGAGGTAAGGAACGTGGTATCTGGGCAAACGTAGAGCACTGAGATCATATTTTACATAGTAGGGTGTTTTGCATGGCCTAAATACACAGTGGAAGTATGACAGGAAAGAAATGACATGATAAATACTCAGTGAGACACCTCCCAGGGAGAAATTCTAAGAGAAAGCTTTTAGCTTTAAAGAGTCGGTTTGAAATGTCACCATTCATTTTCCATCCTTTCATATTTTCATTACAGAGTCTGTTTGCTGATCTAAAAACCAAAAACAGTGTCATGAAAATTGAATGGTCTGCCCAGAAGGAAGTTTCTGTGCCATGGATATGGCTTCAGCAAAGCCCCCGGGGTCTTGCACAACATCCTTCACCATGAAGGATGTCTATGTTCCTGTCATGGGAGCAGGGCCTCAGGGAAGGAGGACAGTGTGGGGTCTCTCACGATCAGCAGCTTCTCTCAGTTGGGGCAAGTAAATGATGGTCTGTCTTTGCTGCAGGTCTGAGGTCCTGTGAGCTGTTCTGGTGGTGTGAGATGGTTGTCTTCATTCAGTGTAGTATTTAAGAATGTGCTGAGGTCAAAGGGAAACCGGTACTGGGTGCTTTTGTGAATCAGAGCTACCCTGCCTACTTTTATTACCAATTTAATTGACAAGATTTTTTATGTCCCAGCATTTGGGCTTCTGACATCTGCCCTTTCTAGTGGGAAATTCAATGATGGAGTAGAGTAGTTGCATTAATTTATGTCTTGTAGGGGATTGTAGCATTCAGTGCAATTGAGGCATTTCAAAAGCTGGCAGTGCTAGAACATGGTTGGCTATTGGCATGGCTCTGACGCCAGCTCACAGTGAGCCAGTCCCATCTCCCATTGTCAAAAACATATCCTTGGTTTCAGAATTCATCACCATTTGTCTCTTGTAATTGCATTTTCCTGAGTACCGGAAATTAAATCAGCAGTGACAGAATATTTATGGCTCAGAAATATTCTGGATGATTTCTAGAGAAGCTGTTTCCAGTTTGGTTATTTATGTCCTTTTATCGTGGATTTTATAGTGGGACTGGGGAACTTAAACGGCAGAAGCCATATGAAACATGCTGAATGATTTCATCCTTGAGCCAAACATACATTTACTCCAGGTGAAGAGATGCTGGTATGAGTACACATGCAGTTTAGGGCACTCAGTCCATGGTCAGTGCTTTACCTCCTACTGTGAATGTGCAGAGAGGTGCAGGCTGGGTGCTGAGCTCACCTGGCACATTTTATTCATCTGGAGGATGCCATCATTCTGCAGAGAGAGGCTGCAGCTGATCTGGGAGCAAACACTGGACTGATGTGGGTGAATCACACTCCCTGATGTCAGTCCCACTCATGTATGGGCATTGCAGATGAAGCTTGTCAAGGACTCTGACTGCTTTCCCAGTGGGAGCACCACAGAGCCAGGCTTCTCACTAGTCACAGGGAAAACTGAAATGTCTAAATTTTCAGTGAAAAGGAGATGGGAAGAATGTGTTCAGGAAGTTGAAGAGTGAACTTGTCAGGTCTGTTTCCATGACATCAAATTGTTTAAGACTGACTCACCTTGTGCAATGTCCCAGTCTCTTCTTGTCCATAAGACAGTCGTAACAAAGAACTTTGGCTTTGCTGAAATCAAAGATTTTGATAATTTTCTGTGCTAAAAATTTTGCCAATATCAGCATACTTTTGAGAAATATTCTTGTATTGGTATTTTCTCATATAAAACTGTTCCTTATGCAAAACGGACTATTGTCCGTGATAAAATCTTTTTACAGTTCCTATCCTGGTCTCAGCTTTAGCCTCCCTGTGATACTGTAAATTTTTATCACATGCTATACATAAATAGTAATCATGTGCAGAAGGAGCCTTGATCTCACAGAGGTGTGTCATGGTTTAGCCACAATGATGACGTGTTGCTAGCTGAACTGATGACCCTGTTACCGATTGCCTTTTTGCACATGGCTTAGGTAGGGTTAGAAATAGGAGTGGCCAGTTTTCCTCTGGCATCCTCAAATTTTCTAGGTGGCCCTGGGCCACAGTACGCGTTGCATATCTGAGGGAGCTGAGGGAAGGAGTGGCTGCTCAGCTGGGCTGAATCAGCAGCAGGCAGAAGCAGTTCCAAGTGCCCTGGGGTCCCATCATGGCTTGTACAGATCGGCCCTTGCTGCCATTCACTGCATGCTTTAAGCAGCCCTCATTCTTAAAGGCCTTTGAGAGGTGTGAATTAGGGACTGTCTGTGGTTCAGGACCTCAGGCAAGGTACAGTTGGGAAGACTGACCATGACTTCTCTCTGCTGCCATCTCTAAAGTCCAAAATAAATCACAGCATCAGTGCTGACAGTCCTTTTCAGATTTTCTTCTGGATAGCTTTTACAGCTAGAGCTGACTTTCTAAAGGCCCAAATTGCTATTCTTGAGATACTGTAAAGAAATCCTGAGCAGCAAACAGTGCACATAAAATGAAAAATAAAAAGGAGGACCTTTGTCTGCCTTTAACAGTCTGAGTGTTTCCTCAGGCATTGCAGGCAGCCAGCCCTTCCTGTCGGGAAGGCTGGCTGCAGCAAAGATAACAGCCTATCTTTTTATGGGATGCTACAGACCATAGGTGGAGAGCCCAGTTCAAAGTGCAGGTCACTGAGCTCCTATAAATTGTTCCTGACATCCCCGATAAAAACCATGCTCTCCCTTCCTCCTCATGTCTTCTTTGAGCGGGGGAAAGGGCTGGTAGTAAAGATACTACTTTTCCACTTCAGTCAATACTTTGATGTTTAAAGCTGTTTAATATTCATTAAAACTACTCTTCAAATGTAATTGCAAGAATTACTATTCCATTTTTATGACTGTCTGTAAGCATTATAGGGCAGGCAGTTAAAACCATCTCTGTGATGGAGAGATGATGCATCCAGCACAGGGCTCTCCCCCTGAAGAAGGGCAGGATCAGGCCTAGGATCCCTCTACCCACTAACAGAGGCCATATGTATGGGAGCAAATAGATTGTTTCCTGGGAAAAGTAGTTTTTAAGTTAATTGAAAGTATCTGGAAGTCTGTGCAGAGTGGTGACATCCCTGCCCTCCCCTTGCATGCTCCACTCCTGGGCAGTGATCTGTTTTGATATTTTGGGAAAGAAATATGTAGATTTCTTATTTTATCATAAAATTAATTTTGAAATTTGTTGAAAAGTTGTATATACCTACTTGCCTTTAAAAGGGTTTTGTTTAAGGGATGGAAAATCTTTGAGAGATGAAGTGAGGCACAAGTTTGAAAATTCTGAAACAGAAACTTCTACTTAACTGAAACTAAGAAAACTTGAAGGGAAAACTAAAGGTCTTCTCAAAGCAACCTAAAGCAGTATTTCTCATTATTGCTGACAATGAGTTAAAAATAAAAAAGTCAATCATTCACCCACCTTGGGATAACTGCTGTGATTACAGATCTGTTCTCTGAAGAACAGCTCTGAAGATCCTTTTGTGTCTCACTCTGACAACGCATCTGAACATTTGATAATGTTTTAATGTTTTCATCAGAATGTGCTCTCAGGGAAGTGCTAATAGCTCTGTTTTTCCAATGGGAAAATGATGAGAGGCTGCTTTATCTCATATAATTTTAATTCTCTAAAAATTAAACGTTGTCTAAGCTGCTTGTCTAAAGCTACATTGTAGATGATCTCCCACTGTTAGTTCTTCTCATTGGGACTGTGGAATGTGGGCAGGGAGTCTGTTTCTGTCTGTAGGAAATTTCTGAGCCATATTATCAGGGCAGGAAGAAAAGAAAAGAATTTATTTGTTTTTTGGTAGTGTAGCACTCCAAGTGTCTTCTGAGATATGAATTTGGACTTCATGCTGCAGCTGTGAGAAATGCTGTTCCTCTGGCCATCTGCTTGTAGTGGATCTGTGGTTAATGAGGCTGGGGAGCCATGAGTGCTGGAAGGGAAGCCAACCAGTTATTGTCTTCATGCATCTGTGGCTGGGAGACATTTGCTACGGTGACCAATAAGCCAGGGAGGCTCAGATGGACCTTCCCCTATGACTACACCTAAGAGAGAGGTTGCTTACAGATGCAAAAGCCTTGAAACATTTAAACTCAGCCATTAGAGCAGGTGACAAGACCTTTCAGGAGACTATTTCCACCGGTGATGTTAAGCTCCATTGGGATTTCTGTGCAGTCCAACTCCATGCTTCAAGGACTGTCATTCAGCTCCAAATGTACCCCAGGAGCTACAAAAGAGCCACTGTCCTCTGCTTAATCCATGGATTGTATGTCTCTGTTGGTGCCTGGATGAAGTATAGTACACACAGCCCTAACAGAAGCAATTAATGTCAATCAAATGTTACCTCCTCGCACACAACGTTTGAACTAATACAACCATCTTAATTGCTGAAGTTTCTCTGCTTTCAAAAGTATGTTCTGCTTAATGATTCTTTTTCTAACACTCAAAGGTTGTTGTAGCAATGCTGTTTCCACCAAAAATAATTTTCAGCAACAATTCTCTCTCTCCCTGCTCCCTTGCAGTCCTGTAACTTTTGCTCCCTTCATCCTCAAGCTGTGCACAGACCAGTTGGCTTCAGCCAGGACTAATTTCCTCAGCTGTCCTGGTGAAGGGCTCACATAAAGGCTCCAGCATTTGACAGGGTTGTATTGTCCTGGTTGTGTTAGTAAAGCTTCTGAGTTGTACCGCAAGGTTTGGAAATGCTCTTCTTAACTCAGGGAGACATCCCGAGAAAGGAAAAGTGAATTGGCACACAAGGCAAGTCACATTAAAGCTGAGACAAAATGTTTCTTTTTAAAGAGCTTTAAAATAGTCCCTAATGTAAAAGCTTAGCAGCTGCAGCAACACAGAGCCTGAATAATTTCCATGTTATTTGCTGCAGCAACACGGAGCCGGAATAATTTCCATGTATTTATGTGTGTGCGTGCTCACATGTGTGTGTATTTCTTTTCCCATCCAGTTGCACCAGTGCTGTAATAAGCACACAATGTCACGTGCTCTCAGGTCAACACTGATTTATTTGTCATTCGGGTGTGAAGAACAACCCGTTGGGTTGTGTCATTCTGAAGTGGCCATCTGATTTCGATTGCAGCTCCCAACAATTAATGCCTTACACACAATTTCGGCACAATACCCAGCTTATGGCCTATTATGTTTATCATCAGACCATGAAGTATTAGTTGTAGCAAGCCAAAATATGTCAGATACCCCTGGCTTTCCCTAGCATTCTTGAGAGTGAGTTTAAAAGAAAATGTTTCTTCTATGAACAGGAAACTGAAGCTTTGAAACCCTTGAATGCACATGATCAATCTGAGAAATCTGGCTGTGGTTCTTCTTGCCAAAGTGGCTATAATGGATTTCGGAAAGAAATCAGATTTCCAACAATGATTTATAAGAAGAATGGTATATTCTGTGCAATGGATGGAAACAGGCAGACATCTAGGTGTATGATAAGAGTATAAGATAGGAATCACAAGGAAATTGGTTAATTCTGTTGGGCATAGGAATGCACAAGTTTCTAGGCAAGACATAGATTTACAGTATTCAGTGAAAAGGAGGCTCTTGGCTTAAATTTGCACATAAAGAAAAATTCAAAGATACAAAGGAAGAGCCTGCTGGCACCATAGGCCAGGTGGGATAAGGAGTGAGCATCATGGTGGGAGAGCGAAGAAGGATGTGGACTCATTCAACATCTTGGTCAAAGCCCATGCTAGATGTTTACATTCTGACAAAGTGAATTTTCCTGGAAGCTCTTTCTTGGATATATACTTTTTATCTTATACTTGCTTTTGGAATTTCTGGGAACTCATGAACTTAAAAGTCCTGATTTATGGGTCTGCCAGTTCCATGATCTCTGAACTTCTTAGGTACATTGTTCTCTATGAGCCATAGCATTTTAATGATGCTTTTCCCCATGTTTCATACCAGGAAATGCTGAAGTATCTTACAAATTCTTACCCTGTGCTTGTATTGATAGTGTGTAAGTGATCCTATGGTTATAAGGGAAAGATTAAAGTATGTTGGGTAGGTAGGTAGGTAGGCATGTTTATATGATTTTAGTGGAATGAATGGAAAGCAGGTGGGTGGTGGGGTTCTGCAAGCTCATGGTGCAGAAACAGTCCATCATGTCTCTTAAAGCAAGTCTGAAGAACCAGACATCTGTCCTTCCATTTGTCTGCTGTTCTGTCAGGTGTGATGCTCCTGGTTGTCGTTAAAGGAGCTGGATGCTCCCAGATGAAAGCCATGGCAAAGTGCTTACTGCACTGCCTGTGCCTTCATGACTCTTTGATGAGATATTGTGCCAACAAAGACTGGTTGCCTGAATTTCCCTTGCATGTGGAGGAGCCCAAACATAACAGCTCTCACATTCAGTTTTTAATCTCTCTATACTTCAAAATATTAGTTAAGAAATTGCTTTGAAGAATGGTTTTGTTTTCTGTTTGTTTTTTTTTTTTTTCCCCAAAAAGAGGCTGAAGATGTAAATCCTTTGTTGTATCCTGCTCTGGGTGGGACAAGGTATACTTAAGAAGAGCATATATTCATTTGATAAATGTGTATTTGTTAGCATCTCCACAGATAAGAAGGGAAAATAAAATTCTAAAATGACTGGCCCATTCAGTAAGAAAAGAAAGAGTGATGTGCTGGGGCTAAGTGTTTATCTTGTCACTTGATGAAAGCAGGGGAAAATTTCTCAGATGCCGTCATGATACTGTGAGTGCTAAGAGTGATTTAATAACAGGTATTTCAGAAATAGTGTGGGCAATTCCAGCAGTGTGTGTAGAGCATAAAGCTCTCATCACATCAAGAGGATGCTTCACAAGTGGATGATTGGTGTGAGACATAAGGATTTCTACCACCCGGCTGTACTCTTTGTGTTATCCCATCGTTTTGCGTTCTGTCTGTAGGTGTAAATAACCTCTGAGTAAGCAGCTTCAGTTTAGGGGGCTTCTGTCTCTTAGCTCAACTTTATACACTTATGCACCTGGTAGCTGTGGATGGACTTTCCAGTCTCCAGTTTTTCACTAAGGATGGAAACTATTGTCTTTTGAAGAGATTATGGGCTGTGCACTGGATAATAGGTCTTGAATGACTTCATCAAAAGCTATGTAGTGTTTAAAATTTCAGTTAAATGCGTAGTGAAAATTAAGGGAAGAGTGAGAAATTTGAACGTCTGTTTGTATGGCTTCCATCATCACGAAGCACAGCCTCCTCTTAGTCACTTTATTTTTCCTTGGCAATATTCATGGCAGTAGGAAAGTGTAATCCTCGTTGTATACCATCTAATAATAAAATGATAGAATAGTTTAGGTTGGAGGCACCTCTGGAGATCAGCTACTCCATTTTACCACTCAAGTAACAGACATCTTCAAAGTCAAGTTCAGCACTGAAGATAATGTTGCTCAGGTTACCAAGGAGTTATTTTGGCAAAACCAAAATTTAAAGAAGTTTCTTGTCTTCTGGTGAGGAGTCCCTCAATTGCACCTTTAACCCGTATTTTGCAGGTGGTTTAAAAAAAAAGAGTTTGAAAAACAGGCTAATCTAGTGTAGTTTATGAGTTCATAGCATCATCTATACGTGGACAAAGGGAGCGTTCCATGGTAGGACATTGAGTCGAAAGAGCAAGTGGTAGAAAGGGTGTATGAAAAAGTGGGCATTTCATGTGGAATGCATTCAGGAAACTGTTTATGATGCACACTGAAGGTTTAAAAAAGACACCCAAATGCTTTCATTTTATACAGCTGATTTCCCAAGGCAGTGCTCCAAAGTTCAGGCTTTTACTAGCTGACTAATATCTAGAGACATTTTCTGCTTGTTTTCTCTGCAAACCTCGTTGCACTGACAAGAAATACATTGTCCATATGGGGTGAAGAATGGCATTTAAGTATCGTGTGTTGAAATCCCACTCACTTTTACACATTATGCTTCAAAGCCCTGCTTCCTGGATACAAAAGTAGTTGTGTTTCCAGCAGAAGGTTTACATAGTTTAGCATGGAGTAAAAGCACCGGGGTATGAAGCCAGTCATGTATATAAACCATTAAGCAATTTCAGCGCAAAGCTGCACAAAATGTCTATTAAATTTAACAGTGCTATTAAAAATCCACATTTAAGCTTTATTTGTTTCTAGGAATGAGACTTTGAAACGTGGAAAAATCAGTTAAAAAAATCCTGAACAGTAAACAACCAAAACTCGGCCTTTGCTTGGTCCATAATTTCATAGCAAAGATGAAACTTCCAGGTCCCAGCGCTTCCCAATTGGTCTTGCTCCAATCCTGAGCTGACTTTTAAGTTTTCTGCAGTGTAAATGTTCCCTTTATGAAGTGGGCTACAGCCAGTGCCCATGGAAGCCTCTCCTAAGGAGGTGTTATTTTAATATATGAAGGGCAGTCATTTCATTCCATAAAGATAGCTTGTTCCATGGAGGAAATAAACATCACACTTGACAGATGCAGGGACGCTCCAAGATCCTCAGCTCCTGTGGGGGCAGGGGAAGGCCCATAAAGCTTTTCTGTGTTTCCTGCATTATGGTGCATGGGGCGTTAGATGTCTTCCTTGAAAACCAATTCTGTGGTATAACTGTAGCCACCTAATAATTTTAATTTGCTTTTAAATACCATGCTTGAATGCCATAGAAGGCAGGGAGAAGCATGGTATTATGTGGAAAGGTGCTGATAGCAAATGAAGGGTCCCCAGGTAAGGACATAACCTTCTCTGTATTCTGGTGTAGTGAACTTGCTGGGAATTGGCATCAGGCAAGGTGTGAGTGATTCAAAACCAGCTTACACATGACCAGTTTATGGGAATAGCATCTCCGTTTGCATAACAGAGTGCAGACTAATGGACTTCTGCAACTCTTGTTTCACTCAGCAGTTTGTTTCACCATCTATCCCAAACATGTGGGCATCCAAGATCATGGAAAGCCAAAAAAAACTAGTATTTTAAATTCCTTGATGTTGAAGATGTTGTGTCCCTAGCCTGTTGTGGGTGACTGCCACTTTCCAAGATGGGCACAATGGATGTTGGGTGTACTTTGGGTTAATCGATGACTATTTCTGAGACAAGGTCTAGAGGCCAAAATGCTGGCTTAGCAGCTGGAGTGAAGAGTTCAGATGAAAGGGATGAGAAACCTTGTGCCTTATCTATTAATCCAATGCTGTGTTTGTTATCCAGAAATTATGGGGAGCTGGCTGCCAGGCTGAGGTGAGGTTTATCCAGAGTTATTCCAACTGCATTTCTCGACGTCATGTTTGTTGTGCTTGGAAGGAACTGGATCTCTGTCGTCTCTCTCTCTCTCGCTCCCTCTTGCTGAACATAGTAGCTATACTGTATTCTTACTGGAGACCTGTGGCACTTAATGGTGAACCAAAGTTGCTTCGTTTTTCCCTCATTTGATGAATGAAGCCAGGGTTGAGGCGGGTAGAGGGAGTGGAAGTAAGGAGAGAAGGAAAATTCACCTTTGAGAAAACCCAGTTTCCCTTATTGAGTGAAAGATGTTGTGCTGAGAACAACACATATTGCAGGAACTTTGTTGGCCAAAAAAAGGAAGAATGTTCTGTCTGTCTCACAGTGCTTACAACCTTTCTGCTGAATGCAAAGTGTATTGGGGAAAAGAAAACTGAAAGAAAGCTTAGGTAAATTCCCTCTCTGTCATTCCAGTAACCTGTGTAATGCCATTCTGTCATCCAGCATTACTGCTGCTTGAATGGATGCAAAAAGGAGATATTGTGCTGAAATCCATAGTGCTTTCTAAATAAGGCTTGTAATATAGGAAAATGGAATTTAATTCCCAGGATAGAAAACCCAGAAATGGAAGAATTTGCTTTTTCATGTACAATGTATAACTTCTCCTGTAATAGAAATAATAATTTCGTAATCAGTACATGCTGTTGTTGGCACTACTTTAGCATTGTAGTGACAGTTCAGTGATGAAAGGATTTGTTACTTCTTTTGTTTTCCCCCACCATGGTTCATTATATATTATGCACTAGCCACGGTTCTTACCAGTAAAGGTTGTTGTAGAAATGACTTCTCGGAATGTTGCTGTATGATGTTGATCCACCAGTGTAAGGGAATTTCTTATGAAAGAAGTAAATGCCACCAAATTAGTTGTAGAACATTTCAATTAAACTTCAGTTTCCTTTTTCAAAAGCTTGCAGAAATGGCAGCATCTACTGTATATTTTTTCTTTGCAAATTTTTATTTCCTCGTTGGATTTTGTTTTTCAAAAGTTCATATTTTTATCTAAATCAGTTCAAGCTGTCACCAAGCATTTTGGATTTTTTTTCCGCACAACAATCTTCGCCAAGAAAACAATGCTTAATTCACTGCTTTGCATTTTTCTTATAGATGTTGCACGTGTTTGTCGCATTATTTATTTCAGCAGCAGCCAGACAATACTATCACAAAGGAGTTCTGTCATGATGGAGAACTTTTTTGGGGTTTGGGAAAAGTCTTGGGGGAAGCCAACCAGTGTGATTTGGCAGCTCCATTCTTTTGCTTTTGTCCTTCTTGGACCAGATGGGTTTCTTACTCACTGCTTCCATTGGGACTTCTTGTGGGGTAAAATACTACATAACACCAGTGGAGTTAGGGCAATCTATCTGGCTCTGCCTGTGCAAAGAGATAGTAAAAGTCCATTCCTCCAGGGACTAAGAAAATTAGAGAATCTGCTAAATTACAACTTTGAAATGCTTTTTCCTATATACATGTGATTGTTTTGAGTGGGGATTGGAGTATCCTGGACTAACTCTGAGTGGTGGCTCTGCTCAGTGGCCGTTTAGGTCCTAAACACCAGAAACTGGTTAAGGCTCAGCTGTCACAGCCTCGTCCCTTGGTCAGTCGTTTATAACTGCGAAAAATAAGGACAAAGTGACTACAGCAAGTTCTGGTTTTGTACTAGTGGTGTGTTTTGACCACTCTGTGTTTATTTTGCTCCAGCATAAGCAACAACACAAGATGTAGGGCACAGTGAAGCAATGCCTGGGAATTTTGCCACTGATGGTAATGGTGTTGGTCTCTAATCCTTTTCCAGCAAAGGCGAGATGATGCATCAGCAAAATGGCCTCCCACATTGGGAGAGACACCAGGACCCTTCACAACTGCTGAGACAGTGAAACAGTATTTTGGGGAGGGAATAAAAAAAGAAAAAAACCTCATTCCTTAATATTCGGCCTTATAGGGTAAATATTTATCCAGCCATCTAAAGGCAGGAGTAATCGCTGCAGTTTTCCCTTCACTCAGAGACTGGAGATTTTCCCTGACTAAAAAAAAAAAATAAAAAAAAAGTCCAATTTTGTGTATGTGAAGTAATCAAAGCATTGCCCTTGAAACGGGTTTTTCAGCTGTCCCCTGGGTATTCTGGAGTTAGTTTTCACCACGTGAGGTTCTGAAGTGCATGCTCAGAGGTTCAAACACAGGAAAATTGGCTATCACTGCCAGCTCTGTTGGGTGGGGAGAAAGAAGTTCCTTTATAGAAAAAGGGAGGTGGGGGTGGAAAGGAAAGACTTTTTTCTTATCCTTCTTCTTCCATGGGACTGTATGAGAATGAGCTGTAAGAAGCCTTGACTTTTATTATATCCTGTAATCAAATTTGAGCATCTTATTTGCTGCTTTCCTCCAAGACCACCCTGGTGGTAGCAGTCCACACACACACAATTTTGGTATGCATAAACCCATAAATTTCATAACAAAATATAGGAGCTGAGGTTGTAGAAGGACTGCAAGGCAGAAGGTGCTGAAATGTAAAGTCTGTGTGTGTTTGAAGGGATGTCATTTATTACATACTTCTGCCTTTAAAAAAAACAACAACCCTTACTGTTACCACACAGACTGTATAAATATATATTGCCTAATGCAAGATGGTGTGATGTAAAGGTTTTATTGGCATGCAGTAGCTCAGCTTGAGTAGCAAAGGCCCGAGCAAGCTCTGTATCACCTAAGATGTGTGCCAAGAAAACATGTCCTTGGCATGAGCAATGGGAACATCCCCGGCGATGCTGCAGAGGTGCAAATCTAATGAGGATAATAACCCACATGCTCCAGGGCACCAACCCATTACTGGCTGCCTGGCTTTAGGGAGGAATTTCTCCTTTGGTTGTGTTATTCTAAAGCCATTTATTGTGGGCTCCACACACTTCTCTCTGAAGCCTCTGCCACTGGCCACTGCAGGAAGAGGAGGATGAATTTGATTGACTACCTGGAAGGGCCTGATCTGGGAACTTGTGTGCTCTTCTGCGAATTCTGCAATACCTGTTTTATGTGGTTTGGAAAATGTTCTGCTGGGGCACTTTGTGCACATCTCTCTGTAATGCCAACTCCTGTAAAGCTTCTTTCATAAATGGATGGAATGATTTAGGTTGGCAGGGCATTCTGCAGATCAGTCCAACGCCCCACTCCAGGCAGGGCTGACTTCAAAGTCGGGCAGGTTGTGCAAGGGACTTGCCCAGTTCATCTCTGAAAATCTGCAGGGGTAGGGACTTTGCTGCTTCTCTGTCCATTCCTCCATGGGGAATTTTCAGCAACTTCAGTGAGAGTGGCACATCTGGATACACCTTTCGTGAGCTGTAGAAAGGTGGAGTCTCTCTAGTCACAGTAATTTTTTCTTTCTCCTATAATCAAGGGAAAGAAATACATGTCTGCTGGTGGAGTTTCTTTCATCCAAAGATGAGTGGCTGAGGACACCCTTGGTATGAATCATTTCTGGCAAGGTCTGTCTTTGTCCAGTGAACCTGGGAAGGACACAGATGTTCCCCTTAGATTTAATACCTAAGTCCTCAGCAGCAAGAGTTACCTGGAATGAGTCTCAGCCAAAATACAGTCATCCAAGGTGAAGGGAATAGTGAGTTTATGTAATACAGGGTTATGAGCTGACAATGAAAAAGCCCCAAAACACTGGATAAAGTGATTCCTTTGGTTTTTAGTAGAACTACTATTCTGAGCAACAAAATTTTAAAGGCAGCAAGTTTCTCAATATAGCTTTATATCTAAAATCAGTGAAGACTTATCCTGTTGAAAAATGGCTTTGGATTTCAACAATGTCAGCTAATCCTTGAACTCTGAAAGTTTTATGTGGTCTATCCTTATTACAGCTGGTAGGAAAAAAAAATCAGACTATTAGTGTTTCTTTGGGAGAGAGAAACACATTTCAAATAAGATATTGTGAAAAAATACATCTGCATTTTAAGTGGCAAGGAAAAGTCAGTGGGAGGAAAAAGTAGGAAATTCCATCTGATAGAAAAGCAAGCAAAATATGACAAAAAATTTAAAAGATTCTGGCAAGAAATCATTGGCAGCTTCTAAAATTCCACTGACTTCTAAACTTGCTCAATGAAATCTGCTCTCCTGGAACTGGATCTGAAAAATCCCTGAACATGGTGCTCTCCAAACAGAAAACAAAATCACAGGTGCTGTCACTTGGGAAAAAGAGTCCCCTGAGATTATTCCAATACATTTCTCCAACAAATTTCTGGTAATTTCTTTTTCTGCTTTATGAACAGAGGCCTAATGCTTGTCATACAGTCTTTTATATCGCAAAAAGTTCCAGTGAATTTCTTGAGAATGAGTAAGATTTTCTATTCCAGTCTAAAAAGAAAAAGTCAAGGACAATTGAAAAGTCATTTTTTTCCCCATCTGAGAAACTTCTATGGCTTTGATTAGCAAATCCAATTGAAGTCCTTCCTGCCAGGCAAACCCTTTGCACAGCCTGTTATTTTCAGGATGCCAAGGGAATAAATAGAGTGATGGAATCTGGAAAGATCTTACTGCAATTTTGAAAAGTAACTTTCTCCTTCCTTTACCCCCACATACTTCCACAGATGGGGAAAATTATGGGAGTAAGAGAAATAAAGCCACTGCAATGTTAAAGCTTGCTGCTCTGTCAAATAAAATTTTCTGTATTTTTCTGTGAATTATGAAAAAAGGTTAAAAAAAAAAAAAGAAAAGGTTCATGTGTAAGTATGTTGCCCAATGGGGGCAACCCACACTAAAGAGTCCACAGAGCTGGGGAAGGGGAAGGGGAAGGGGAAAAGGGAAAAGGAAAGGGAAGGGGAAAAGGGAAAGGGAAAGGGAAAGGGAAGGAGAAAAGGAAAAGGGAAGGGAAGGAAAAGGAGCAGCTTTGGCTTCCCCAGCCTAGGCCCGGGACAACATAACTGTCACTGGTGCTCTGGAGGTGGAAGAGCCAGGACCCAGCCAAGGGGGCTGCCCAGTCTCCCCAGGGCCAGTGAGAAACCTCAAAAATAGCAAAATTAAACATGCTTTCAGTTGCTCTTTTTATTGTGGGAAAGGGTCTGCTCCTGGAAAGTGGGGGAAAAGGGGTTTTTTGTCTTCAAAATCCTGAAAAGGAAGATGTTTCAGGAAAAAGGGAAAAAAGAAAAGAGGAGTAATGTTTCAATTTGGGTACACTTACATAACACCCCCTTTGGAGCTGTAGTTTAGTTAACCTCTGTGGGTTCAGCTCCTGGCTACAGAAACCTCTCCTCAGGCTCGCTGGACAGAGAGCCTCATGAAACAGCCACCACTCTGGGGCTTTGTGGAAGATTTAAGCAGGGAATTTAATCTCTGGAGGCAAAGGGAACAGAACACATCCAAGCAATCATTGCACCAAGATTTTTTTTGTAATTTTTCTTGTAAATTTTGCAGGAAGAGTTTTTCATTTCCAATTAACTCTATATGCAATTAACATTCTTGTCCTGTGAGTGATCCCCAGGCCACTACAACTGTGTTTTGCCCGTTGTTTGAAGGGACATGAAATACATGATTTAGGTCAATTGGGTCATGTTGGTTTCTAATGAGAAGAGTCTTCTGTCCTGTGCTTGCAAATTGTCCCTCAGGTCTCCAGTTTGTCCTGCAGGAGCTGGCTCCTGCAGAGCCTCTCTCCATGCTTCAGGAGTTTAGGCTGGACATCTCTTTGGGGAGTTTTAGTGATAGGGCATTTGTGGAGCGGATACCAACTTTTAACATGCTGTGGTTTATATATACAGCCCTGTGAGTATTCGAGCTACTCATGAGTGGTGTGTCTTTTCAGCCCTTTTTCTCTGCCCTGCCTCTCAGTTATCTGGAGCCTCTCATAGAGCAGCACACGATGGTAATCTCTTTCAGATGCTTCCAGTATCTCTCTATATCTTGGCCAGATCACGAGTGAAAAGGGGATCATCAAAATCAGAATAAAAAACACAGCAGCCATCCAGCACGAAGTGATGGGAGTGTGTGGGTGAGAGAAGCTGTTGCTCTTTGGTTTGTTTTTAAACACAGAGGGCATGTTGCTGTTTCTCAGCTGTCATTTGCTAAGTCAGAGCAATCTGTGGCTTCAGAAAAGCTGTGACATAAACAGAATAGAAGGGAAATATTTTGTCAATTGCTGAAACTGGCCATATGTTGCAATCAGATGTGCAGGAATTCGGAAAACTAGAAGAAGGAAACTTTGTGTATAACATCAAAGGCAGCTTTGGCTCATACTTTGAAGAGCACAAGCTTGGCCCATTGTTTGTTGATTTTCTCCCACTTTGCATGCTTGAAGCCCTTGAGCTCGGGCACATTAAGGGTGTGTTGACAATGTAAGGCAAAACCCACATCTCATGAGTGCAATGAGCCTGTTAGGCAGCTGAGATGTTGGAAATGGGTTCACAGGGACATCCTGAGTACCTGGAGCTGTGACAAGGATACATCAAAAAAAAAAAGAAAATAAAAAGGGTAGTTTCGATGGATTGTACAGAACCAGAGCTGATATTCAGAGACATATGGCTGCTATAGATTGTTCTCTCCCCTGGGCATGGAGTATCTACATACAGCCATCCAGGGCTGTGTTTGCAGATGCTGAGCGGAATCCTTATCACTTTTTTGTTCCCTGTCAACTTGTTGTTCTTTGAAGGTTTGACCCACTGTAACCAAATTTCTACTGGAAGTTATTTTTGGCTGGACTCTCAGTGCTAGTAAGGGTAGATTTTGTGCTGTAGCCACAGTTTCTTTAGTAATCTTTAGCAGTTTTTTTTTTTCCTGCAGTTGGTTATTTCTCTTCATGAAAGACATAGGAGTTCGTGGGCTTATTCCCCCATCATTTTGATGGAAACGGGCCTAGGGAGTTAAATGTTAATGGAGAGCTACTGTGACAGGTAGTTCCAAAGGAAGCACAGTTAGATAGGGCAGGGGAAATTGAGCTATAAAGAGCATTGAATGAGGAGTTCAGGTTGCCTGGGGGAAAAAAAAAAACTTGCACAAAAAAATTTCCTGTATGATTTGTTAAAAGCTGGCAAAGTGTTGCCAAAACATGATCAAGGTCTTATGCTGGGATGTGTCTGACAATGTTGACTGTTGACCGGAGGCTGATGCAACATCTGTGGAAGCATGTTCAGCATTCATGTCCAACATGCACTTCATCTGTCTTTCCACCTGATAATCTGCATGTGCTGTTTCAAAAATTCCCATTTTTCAGAAATGATGCGTTACAAAATGTTCCTTCTTTGTCCCTTTACAGAGTTTGGATTTCTCTCCCTAACTCTGTGTGCTACACTAACCCATAAAAGATGGGATAAGCTGCCCATCTTTGTGTTCATCCCAGTGTCAAGTGTACGCCAAGGGATGTTTAGTCCTGAACTATCTTTTATCACACCGGGAACCAAGCAACTTCTCCTTGATTTTTTTCTGAATGATTGGGATCTTGACATAGATAACTTCTCTTTTCTGTGATGACTCTGATACAGTATTGGCTCTTGAGTCTGTTCACAGTTTGAGGTACACACAGCAGCTCTCCTGTGTCTTCTCTGAAGACTGGACTTTGTCTTCTGTGGTTGTGGACACTTTATTTCTAGAGTTCTCTATCAGTCTGAGGCTCTCAAATTAATGGCCATGATTGAAAGCACTGACCATCTGTATTTCCTGAAGTTACAGAAAGGAAACATCAGTTTTATTTAAGACTAACAATAGAGATTTGTATCTAATAAAAGTGGCATTAGTGCAGAGCTAGATAATTAACATAATCATGTCTAATTTCAGTATAATTGGCATATTGTAATTAGAAACATCATTAGTATAATTAGAACATGTATAAAATTAGCAGAAGGGTATTTTAAGGGGAGGATTTGTTGTACTGTTGGTTAATCTGATGCGGTCCATAAAACTGTTGTCATTTGCATGGCTTCTGATGGGTAGTTCATGCACTTGCATGGCAGAGGAGCTGGTGGAGGCTGGCAGTGGAAGTGATACAGCTGCAGTTCTCTGCTGGGAGGTCTTTGCTGGTTGAGAGTGTGCTGTCAGGCTAATAATTTTCATGGGAGGACACTCAAGTGTATAAATTAGTCCTATGTGGATTAGGAAAATCACATTTTGGGAACGGCCATGTTGTACTTTTCCAGATAAAAACTGTCCTGGATCCTGTAGTCTTTGGTGGGACTTTGTCAGTTTTCGCCAGCCAAAGATGTAGTGACCTTTTGCATTGTGTCTGGACATTTATTATTGGAGAGGTTAAGCTGCATGAAGGCTATTTAATTACAGACCCACAATGGTTTCTGCATGCTCTCCCTGGAATTCTTTGTACATTCAGGAAGGTGTGTAAATCAAACAACCAGCACATCAGGCAGGGGATGGGGGCTGAGCAGGAGGAGTTATTGGATGCCCTCATAAAACTTTAAAAGGCTTGAATGTCAAGCTTAAACTCTTAGGGCCTTAAAACTTGAGTCTCAAGGCCTTCTACCTGCTGTTTCATCACATAAGCTTTTCACTGTTCACGAGCTGCAAACCCAAGATGATTATGACTTCTATTTCCCTGCAGTGTATTTAATTTCCCTTTACTGTTGTCATCATACCCATGTCTGAACCACCTTTCATCTCCTCCTACCACTCATCATCCTTTCAGTCGGAGCCAGTGATGCATAGGCTTTCTAAATAGAGTGTTCCTTGTAGGCTCTTATATCAAAATCTGTTTAACCTCTGGTGCTTTCAAGCTTAAGGCAAAATCACTGCATATTAGCAGTTCTAATGCGTAACTGCACTCAACAGGAGAGTTAGCAAATCTGCAGAGTGATACGGCGGCGCAGAGGGATCAGCCTGCTGCCAGCTGCATCCGGCTGCTCCGCTGCGCCGACCCCATGCAGCACCCAGACACCTGCACCACTCCGGTTCACCCATCCTTGTAGTGGAAGGACTAGAGATGGTCCTAAACTTGCCTGGCAGAGTCAGGGAGGCACTGGGCTCTCCCTGCCTGTCACCACAGACAGATTTTCCAGATGTTTCCTTACAGTGGTTTTGTCGAGGGGAAACACCAAGTGTGTCATCCTCTGCTGTCCCAGGGAACCCCTTTGCATCCTGTCTCCACGTTCTTTATCTTTGTGTGAGCTGTCTGTCCCCTGGGTAATCTGAGACACTTGGGCCTCTTCTCTGCCTGTAGTATTTAAGGGCAGACACACTGCATGCCTCATCAAAAATACTTTACATGATACCCTAAGTGACATGGAGATTTACAGTCAGATAAAAATAGTGGCATCCACAGCAGAGCAATTAAACTGACAGCTCAGTGGCTCAAATTTGAATTTGGTTTTAGCTGAAGTTTGGGACACGTGCGGTTGAATCTCCCCTTTGATAAGGGTTGGCTGGAGCAAAGCAGCAGCAACGGTTCCTAATGCCTCTGCCAGAAACCAGCCCAGGAATGCTGGGTTGTGTTGTCATTTCTGTTTGGCGGCTGGAGTTTCCTTATATTGGTTCCTTCATCACCCCACAAACCAAATCCTTTAGTAGCAGCTGTAGCAAGGATGATAGAAAGTGCGCCTGGGAATGGGAGCCTGAATTGAACTCTTGGCTCCCTAGTTAGCTCGTACATTTTTGGGGTCAAAGCAACAGCAATTGTGACAGCAGAAGAACTTGCAGATGATGGTTCAGTGTAGTAAGTTCCCCATAAAACATTCGCTTAAGGCAAGATGCTTCAGTTAACACTTAAATCCAGGGAGAATCTTATCACTTGCTGATCATCCTGCAGGAGAGAGAAAAATTCTGTGCTACATACACAGTGTTCATTTCCTAGGGTGAACAAGCCTCTTGGCTCAGTTTGAGGCTTCTTGCCTATTTCCATCCCTGATATTTATCCTATCAGTCTAGTTTTATAACAGCCTAGGAATAATTCACTTGGTTTTCTTTCTCGCAGAGTATCAAAATGCTTTGCTAATGAGAAATGGGCAAATGAATCTAAGGAAATGACTCCACTTTCCCTGAATATTTCCTTGTGCCTGGGACCAAACCCAAAGCCAAGCTGAGTCTTGCTACTAGGATGGATTCGTGCTTTTCCAGTGTTGTTTTTGATTGCTTCTCACATCCCATCCCAGCCTTGGAGTTCGGGTTTGGATAGAAGCAGCAGTGCTGAAAGGTTATGAAACGGTTGTTTCCTTCGTCTCTGGCCCAGTCAGCCACAGAAATAGTTTGAAGTTTTGGTGGAGCCTGAAAATTAATTTTCAGCCACAAACTTTGGGGAAATCTATGGATGGCCTGAGAGGGGCTGTGTTCTGGGGCTTTAAAAGCTGACTAGCAACATTATTGCTTTGGAGATGCATTCTCTAAATGGGAGGTAAAGGAGATGTATCTTCAATTGGTTGTGTCTCAGCACCACTGCTAAGGTGCAAGGAGTAAAAAGTTGAATGAAGACTCCCCTTTTATCTCATCTTTGTGATGAGAAAACAGTGGGTGCTTTGGTGTAGCGAAACCTCCTAAGTTGTTGTGATTTGGTTTTGCAAACCTCAAACCAGGGAGGCTGGGGTCTGGCTTCCATTATATTCTAACCAGAAAGTCCATGCAGAAGAGCTTTATTGCTCAAAATTCTCCTGAATTTGTCCTAAATTCAGTTTAATCACTGCAAAACCTAAGCTGTTAGCCCTTTAGGGTCTTGTCATTGTTGTTAATGTGTTACAATTCACTGTGTAAGGTTTGATAAACGAATGAACTCTGAGAAGGTATCTATCATACATGCACACACACACAAATGTGTATATATACATACATACATATATCTATATCTCAGTTTTACTAGGTTCTTTTTCATTTGACCACAGTGGTTTCTTACTCAGCCACAGAAATCTCGTGCATATACTAGCCAGCTCCTATTTTCATTTGCGTTGGGGTGAAATCAAGATCTACTTGGCATGGTTCAAATGGAGGCAGACAGTGTGCCAACACCATGCCACCAAGGGAGAGAGCTCTGTGCTGGATTTTGTCTCCTCTGTCTTCATAGTGCTTGGTGAGCTGCAGCCTGAAGTGGCCCAGAAAGAACAAAATGAACATGGTGATTATGTGCTGGATGTACTGGATGGGAACAATATTGAGAAATTTAAGACCAACCCTTATAAATACATTTACAGTGTATGCATAGCACTAAATTAATAGCAGGCATAACTCTTTTAAAAGTCACTTGACTTTAATTGACATATCATTATAATTGGCAATTATCTTAATTGATATACATGGCATAAATATTGTGCTCTGGAAAGCTTCCAGTCCTTCTTTATTAGAGTATTAAGCCACAACACATGCAGATTACATGGAAATACCACTGAAGCATTTGTTAAAAGAAATTCCTTTCTTATGTCTCTCTCTTGTATTTTTATATACATGCATATGTATGTAAATATGCAGAAAAAAAGTCATGAGGACATACTTGAGTATTGTCAATACAGTCTTTTAAACAATTTCAAGTGATTCCAGTAAAGGGTTTCTACAAGTTTCACACTCTGCTTTTGTGGAAATCGGCTTTCAAGTCAGTCAGGCTAGAGATTAGATCCAAAGATTTAAAACCCCTATAGATCAAAAGCAGATGCTCTTAGAAGACATTTCAGCCAAGACAAGCCGTCTGGGGACATTGTTACAGAGGGAGAAGACAATTTATCATTAAAACATGAAAGCCTCTGTTCAATAATAACCAGATGTATCAAAAAAAAAAAAGAAAAAAAAAAGAAGGAAAGGAAAAGGAGAGAGAAAGAAAAAAATAGGGGTGTCAAGGTCTTGATTCATTTGTCTCCCACTAGAAATCATCTTTATCCCATACTTAGGAAACGAGAGCAGATTCTTTGATGCCAAGACATAATATAAGAAAAATTGAAACACTTCACATTGTAAATCCTTGGCAATTGTCAAGGAAATTTTAATTATATAGAAATCTGTGATGCCTAGGTAAAGATAAGGAGCAATCAAGTTACAGAGCAGTTTCCGTGACTTAAAATACAAAGAGGGGGAAGATCTCACAGGAGCATTTCAGTCCCTTCTGTCTTTATTTGTACCAGTTTTCACTTTTTCCCATCTTCACTCTGACCTAATTCAACTTGGCGACTGTGCTTGGCTCTGTCCTAAAACCTCCCCTCCAAACATTTGCAAGCTTCATTTGGGCCTTCCCCATATAGCAGAGGGATTGCTGTGGGCCCAGGCGTGTAGGGACACCAGGGTGCCGTGGGATGGGATGAGTTCCCTCCTCATACTCAGGATACTGGTGGGAGAGAAAGGAAGTGAAATTTTCCAGATCTATTTTCCCCGTCTCGTTCTCTAACCACTAGAGAGCATCCCTTCCCAGTGAAATGTATAGCTCTGGAACACAGGAAATGCATCTGCTGCCAGCATACAGGGAGTAGGAAGTCCTCCTCGCTATTCTTCTTTTACAGGCCATGCTATAAGAGAGTGGGCGTGATTAACAACAGTCGTTATAATATATTTATAATCGTTTCCAGGTCTGTGGTTAGACACTTCAGGCTAAAATTCCCTAGGGAATGAGTACATTTAAGGACTTGGGGTGAGTGATGTGAGGTGAGGACATGAATTCTTTGCCATTGCCACCAAGTGGGTCAGAGAGCAATCTGCCTGAGCTCTCCAGTTGTCCCACAAAATGAGACACAAACATCATTGCTGTTCTCATAGGAATGCGAGAGGGAAATGCACACAACATGAGAGATGGGCGGGAATGCGCTGAAAAATGTTTCCATTGATGTTACTGGAAATTGTTCATTCTTTGACATAGAAGCTTTTGGGAGAAGTATGTTGGTGCTGATAAAGCTCTGGGGAAACTCAGTGATTCAGAATGAAATTTTTAATGAGTCAGAAGGAGAGACCTGTTCATCCTGCACAAATTTAGAGTGGAACACAAAACTTGTAGTGCTCTTTTGATACCTCCTTGAGCCAGGCAGATTTGAACTAAGGTCTCTGATTTGCTGGGTATCCAGAAGGATGGGCAACAAAACATTTGTCCTGGCCCTAAGGAACCTTCTCAATAAAGCTGTTGTCAAAACCAATAAAGAGAGATTGCCAGATTCAGTAAAATATGAACCTCATGTTGCCTGTCATACTATCTCACGTGTGAGACTGTGTCGTCATGTGCTTTCTGTCTAAACTTCTGCCTGTGGTGTCCTCAATAAGGGATTTGGAAGAAAGAACCAAGTGATCAAATAGGCAGAGGATGGCCCCTCAAGAGGACAGGGAAGATGATTTAGAGAGTTCCGCCTGGAGCTGTGATCAGAAATCCTGAAGACATAGGACATGGATATTTGTGTATTTCCGTGTCTCTTTGATCACGGAGCATGAGTCAGGTCACTGTCACAGAGGTCTCTTGTCTGGAGATGGTCCAGCTACAAGGGTGCAAAGCCAGAAGATTTTGTCAGGAGGAGAGCAATTTCCAAGGGAAGTATAAGGAAACTGGGGTGAGGTCTGGAAAGTGTATCAGCATGCCTGCCCTTTTGGAGCTGGAAGGCTTTAGCTGACTAATTCCATTCCTTTTCCATTTAATAAGAAAAGTAAGATATTGCCATCTTCTAGTCCTACAGGAACAGTTATGGTAGAAAGTACTGAGCTTTCTGGAAAACTCAGATTGGGTGAGCTGGAGAATTGTCACCATGGAAAAAGTGAGATTAATTATATTTTTATTTCTCCTCCGTTTGCCAAGCACCGTTCATTTCAAACAGATCTGTTTACTGTGCTAAGCTGATGTCAAGGATGAAGAAAGCATGAGATGCATGCTGGCTTTTGGCTATTCTGCTGGTGTCTCTGGAGCCACATGTGGCAGTTTGGACACCTGTGCAGACCTACAGACCCACTGGGGATGAAGGTCCTTTAGTGGCACATTTCCAAGTTGTCTGAAGGTGTACGGTCTGGTATGGCAACTTCAAATGGGCTTCATCTCCTTTTCTTTATTTGGGAAGAAGTCTCTTTGCATCTGCTGTGGAAGGAAAATGTTTGTAAGCAGAGGGGACTGAAGCAGAGAAATGGGGTCCATGGCCAGGCTAACAGCACTGCTGTCATCAGAGAGCTGAATACTGTCATTTCTGTTCTGACTCACAACAGAAGAGCTAACTTAATTTGATCCAGACTGCGCCTGCACATGGATTTGGAAACCCCAAAAGTTTGGGAGTTCTCATCTGGGGTACTCACCATAGGTTTAAAGGCAGGAAAAATTGAAGCAAATGGGCTGTTCAGCAATTGGGGGAAGACAAGATCAAGGAAAATATAACTTACAGGGGGAGTGACAGGTAGAAACATTTACCCTCCCATTGCCCAATGTTGTTTCAGATGTACCTGTATGTTTCACATGTGTACAGTCTTGCCTGTGATCCTTGGTCCCTGGTGCCTGGGATTTGGAAGGTTGAGATCCACCAGCACATGGGTGCTGGTGGCCACCACACTGACACTGTGGCTGCTGTCGCTGTGCCTGAACAGAAGCTCCTTTGGGTCACAACAAGTGGTTCATGTGGCCACAGACACCATTTACACAGCGTGGGAGATCACACACATAAAAGTCTAGTGCAGAAGTGCACAAGCACAGGCTCACACAGCCCTCGGGCCTTTTCTGTTAACAATCAGACCCATAAAGCACATAAAAATAAACCTATTTTTACAGCTCTAAACTGCTGTTCAACCAAGCATTTCAAGAAGAAAACAAAAGCACCCACTGCTCTGGAAATACAAGACTTTGCTTTTATCCAGGAGCACAAATTGTACTCAGGAGGGAGTTGTGAAACCCTGTTTAAGTTCAGATTTGTATTCCCTGTTGCATACCTTTGATTCACCCTTCTGTAGGAGGTGCTTTTAATTTTTAGCCTTTGATAGCTCTATACTTTTGTGGACAAACCAAAACTACTTCCTGACAGTTCTTCCTGAGGATTGTGAGAGCATGAGGCAGAAACAAGTGAGGTTTCTGTCGAGTGTATGTAGATACAAGAGGAAAGTATATTGTAGTGCAGTGCACCTCACTGCCAAGTGTTTCATGGCTGCCTACGTGGTGAGTTAAAGAAGGCATGAGAAGGTGCTCTCTGTCCTCAGCCCCTCTGGGGCAGGGCTGCGTTTCAGATCCCTGCTGATGGACTGTGGTGCAGGGCAGCTGAACCTCCCCACATCTGAGCCATCCTGATCTCTTGGACAAGGATGGGATCTTTTGTCAGGCATCAAAACACTTCCCGACCAGAGAGGTCCTATTTGCATCCAGGGCAGCCTGGCAGTGTGGATTTCAGGACTCAAAGTGGTGACTTTTGGGTGGACAGACATCTGATGTGAGAGAGGCATCCTCTGAGAAAAAAGCCCAGCCAAACAAAGAAATTACGTTCTGTCTTCAAAGCAATGTCTTATAGCACCAGAACAAAAAGGTCTTCATTTTCCTTGGAGATCCAAACCCAATATAAAAGAGCATTTATAATAATTGATTGTAAATGCAGAATTGGTTGTTCTCCTTCTAATTTTTCTTTTCCTGCAGTTCTTTCAAATAACATCACAAACCCTTTTGCATTTGTCAAGGTAAGTGAACCACTCATTTTTCCCAATCCTTGCTTGCCTGCAAGGGCTTTAAATATTGCAACACTTGACATAAAGTAAAGATTTTTAGTGATAAGCGTGCGTAATGGTTCAAAACTGTTCCAGCGAGCAAATCTGGTTTCTCAAAGGTAAACGGTACAAAAAGCTGGCCTTCGATTAAATATTCCAATCATAACATGCTAATGGTGCATGAAGCTGTGATTTATCAGCCAAAACAATGTGCTGGAAAATGAACATAATTCATTAAGCCTGAACCAAACTCCGCTTGAGCTTTCCACTCACCATAATTCTTGGTTGAGAGCAATTTGTGTCATGCATCAGAGGCCTGTTTGTAGGAGATTTCTCAGTTTTTATGCTGCTTTGCTCTCAAGACACGAACTCTGCCACCTGAGCTGTGCTTTGTGGGAAGCAACCACCTGAGCATCCATGCAGCATCACCAGTCTGAACTGCTTGTGAGGAAACAGAGGGCCACAGGGGATTATTTTTCTTGCATGCCTGTTTTTAAGCACCAGAGTCCAATTTAGGGGCTCGTTTGAGTTCAGTGAGCTCTTCTAACAATGAGCAAAGGTGACAAAGTGTTGTTTAAACTCATTCTGAGTGCAGGCAGAGAGCTCAAGAGTTACTGCTCAGTGCTGGCATGGTGTGGCATCCCACTCCTCGCTGCCGGTTCCCATCTCGTGCTGGGAAGCTGCAGGAGGATGAACTGGTAGCTGATCCCCTCTCCTTGGCCTCCTGCCTCTGCCCTGTGGGAACAGTGCTGGGTGCCAGTGAGATGTAATTACTCATCATGCTGCAACTTGTGTATTTTTAGGCTTGCCAATGTGAGCTGGGGACACGGGCTGATCTGAAGTGGTTTCGTGCTCTTTGCTACCTCCTCTGAAGGGTATCTGACAGTGCTGGAGCACAGGGCCGGAGATGTTGTTCCTGCTGCTAGCAACACTTGCTGTCTGTTTTGATAACATCCTGGGGCTGGTTATCATGTAATAACAAGGAGTTAGGGCTGTCTATTAAAAAAAGATGTCTGTTTTGTTACTGTGTCTTTGCTATAAAAGCAGATGGGGGAAGGAGAGGAGAAGATGCCAAATTGATTATTGGTGTAGCTACAGAGAGGGTTCATCTTTATAGAGATATTTATTCCATTAGATTCAACTCTTAATGTAAATCAGAGTCAGGAAACAGTTTACTCTCTTCCCCATAGTCTCAAAACCTCAAAACCACCATGATTAAGTTCCTTCTCACCCACTTTGCACATCCAGCTGAACTCCGAAGATGTAAACCAAAATAATTTCCTGCCCTTCACATCACTTTCTTTCACATACATGCTAGAGAAATAACAAAATTGTTTACAAAGTGTAACCAAAACCAAATCATCAAGCCTGTGAACTTTAGAAGGAGACAAGGGAAGAGGGAGGAAGGTATTTTTGGCCGGAGAGGTGTACCTGGCATGTGGAATTCGTGCCCTGGCTGATTACATGGTCATGGGGCTTGTGCAGGAGCAGCAGTGCTGGGACTCACTGGCTGCACTGCTGCCCAGAGCAGCTGACCCAGGGAAGCCGGGAGTCCAGGTATCATGGAAGAGGGGCAAGCGTCAAAGCACCGTTCGTGAAGGTTGTCCAGGACAGTGTATTGTGTGGTAACATGGAGCTGCAGGATTGCTGTACTTCATGACTGTGTTGCTGCAGCTCGGGGTGTCCAAACCACGCTGGGCAGCTGCAGTGACCGTGCGTGCTCTGCCCCGCACTCCGGGTCCCAGCCAGCACTGAGCCAGCAAATGCGGCCTGGGGGTGTCATGTCTGCTGTAGCTTTTCTGCTCTGGAGACTCCAAGGCTGGCCTAGAGGGGCCTCTTTGTGGGAGCTTGGTGTTGTGTGTCGAGGGTGATGGATAGCTCTGCTTGTAGAAGTAGGTTACACCTGCGGTTAGCTGGCAGCGAGCTCACGGCCCTTCTGGGAAGCTGACGTGCCACTGCTGCATTAGTGGTGTGATTGACTAATTTGCTCCTCCTTTGATCTAGCAGAAAGAACTTGACACTTTTGGAAGAGGAGAGAAGGGAAAACCCCTCTCACCTCTGATGCATTGTGTAAGCAGAATGCCGTGGGCTGTGTTGCTGGTGCAGGCATATGGGGTAAAGAACAGGACTGAGTCTGGCCTCTCGGGCAGGGATCAGCACTTGGCCTCTGCAGCTGAAGAAAAAGGAGTGCTAATCCAGAGAGTGGGAGGGATGAGCTCTGGGTTCTGAGAAATGGAACAATTTTGGGGGTTACTGCAGGCATGCCAGCAAATCATTGGGTGACTGAAGAGATCATGGCATGGTAGATTTGAGAAGGACTGGAGGTGGGGAGTGAGTTTTCCTCACTGAAACCTAAAGTTTTGGTGGATGTCTTGGTAGCTCTGTTGTGTGGACTCCAGTGCCCTTTCTCTTTCTGTTTTTCCTTGCCACTGTTCCTCTTGGAGTTCAAATCAGATGCCAGGACAAGTGCCGTGGTCTTACGATATGGCTGCTGTTTTCAGGGACAAGACCTTTATAAGTGGAGTGAGTGCTGCAGGCATTGAGATAGGGAAAAGAATGAGTGCAAAGAAAATCATTATTAAACATCTAGGAGTTTTCCCAAGGTCTGCCACAGGCTCTCCATGTGACCTTTGGAAATTCCTGCATCGTCTTGGCCCACCTTTGTACAGTGGACCACAAATAATCCTCTTGATATACTTCACACTTCTGCAAAAGAATAAAAAAATTGTAAAAGTCCATGTACCTATGTTGCTAACCCCTCAGACACATTTTGATTTATTGCACCACAAATAATTCTCTTGATATACTTCACACTTCTGCAAAAGAATAAAAAAATTGTAAAGGTCCATGCACCTATGTTGCTAACCACTAGACACATTTTGATTTATTGGAGGACACAAATTTTAACCTTGAGCTTCTTTCTCAATATTCATTCTTTACTTTTTCTATTGTAGTTTACATTCCCTATTGCTAAAACTAACAAAATGTTCGTGTTAATAGAAAGTCTTCTCCCTGCTGGGCCCCAAATTAAACATTCCTGGGAAGGCAGGAGGCAGTTGCTTTATCCTGCATTGCGAATTAGCATGTTTGCATAACTTAATGGTCAGTGCATCTGACAGGAATTCCAGAAGAGATCAATCTTCAGCTCTGTGTTTGACTTCATGGTCCGAGCAACCTCCGTATGGCATTGCCGCATAGGCTGCTGAAACGGCCTTCTGGTGTGGGGCTATCCATCACGGACTTTGTGTCTGGTTTCTGCAAGGAAACCATGGAGAACGAAAATGTGTCAAAGAGCTTCCTGAAAGGCAGATTTACCACTTCTTAAAGCAGAGAGCAAGCAGTAGCACATCCCATTGAGAAAACCAGCTCCAGATTATAAAGAAGAGTACTGAATTCTTCCACCTTCAGCAGACACACCTTGAAAAACTGTCTTTACCTCCAGCTGTAGCTCTCTTAGTGCTGTGAAACACCATTTGAGGGATCTGGGGAAACTACACTCTGGTGCCGCTGCATGTGTTGTCTCAGCTGCAGTGTATGAGCTGCTTTGGAGGAGGAAACCACCCATGAGCACATTATTTCCTGTCCTGTGCTCTGCAGAATTTTCTTCTTTAAGAAAACAACTCAGGATTCTTCCCAAATGTACTTTTTTTGTGTGTGCTCAGAATATTTCCCTTGCCAAGTTGAGGCCCGATCCAGGCTCAGTAAGATAAAGGGAAAAAACTCCCCCAGGCTCCACGAGGGTGAAGGTCTAAAGGATGGTGTGGATTTGGAAGGACACGAGGGGAGGTTGCCATGCTCGTAGAGATTACATTGAGTATGATGTGGCATCACCTAAAAAGTAGCCTCACCATTTCGAAGATCTGAGGTGGTGCTACCATGGCTGGGTACCTCACTATTACCTTTTGTGTTAACAAATTCCTGAGGCAGTCACAGGCTGGGATCCAAATGGCTTTGATGCCATACAAGGTAAAATTCCAAAAATAATCCCTGCCTAGGGAGTGCACAGTTTCCGAGCAAGGTTTGCCTACTCTTGTTGCCCTTGAGAACCGTCTTACGCTTCATGGTGGTTGACTGAAGTTACTGTAAAGTTAGGAACACCTCATGGTTAACACTTGCAGGGAAAATTTGGGTTAGTAATTAAAATATGAACACTCGTGGTGTCCTAAGCAGGTATTCCCACTGATGGAGCCCACTCTTCATATTACCATCTAGATCCACACAAAAACTCAGGATACAGTTTCTCGTAACATTTTGTGGCACTCTAGGAATGCAGAAGAATGGATTCTGAAAAGCTGATAGAACAGTTACTGAATTCTCTCTTTCTTTCCTTCCTTCCTAGCAGAATTTCTTCAAAATTTTGGTTTTAAAAAATTCCTAGAACTGATTAAACAAATATTTTTTTTGCATCAGAAATATTTACCCTGGTTTCTTAGAACTGATAACACCTGTTTTTAAAAAATGCAACAACATGCAGGATGTTAATATTTTAAACATTTTTGCTAGTTCTGCTTCTTAGAAAATTGGCAGCCTTTATATTTATCTTACCGCCCATGTGGTATTTCTCAGCCCAAGTCTAGAAGAGTTATTTCTATTCTATAAACTCATTCAGTTTCATTCTACTGCCTCTTCAATGCTTCCTTCAAACTGGTACCCTCTTGCTTTTATCATGTTGTGTTCAGTCACCCCTCACAGACAACCAAGTTAAAATACCAGGCATTTATCACTCTCTGGTAGTATTTTCCTTGGAAGACACCATGATGGGCTTCCCAGACAGGCAGTAGACATTCTTCTTTTATTGTTCAAGTCCTCTTAAAATCATTGTAATATGCCTGAAGTTTGGTTTTTTTATTTACATCAAAAAAGAATTGAAAAATGTATGGAAATCTACAGATAGGCAGTGGTTGTAGAAGACTTATCCATAATCTAGTATTGGAGTTGACTGTCTAAGTCAACAAAACCCTCAAATATCTGGAATGTGTCTTTAAAAACCAGATACTTCATTTTCTGAAATTTACTGCATAGGACTGAATTTTTTCTTAGTATATTATCATGTTTTTTCACTCTATGTATTTGGGAAATATGAATCCAATATATGTTATCAATGCATAAGAGCTCTCCAAGTTCTCCTTTCTAAGAAGTTCCCTCTTTTACTAAAAGAAATGGTCTTGCTTGGAAGGATAACCACTGACTCCTCTGCCATATTGCAAATTATGAAGTGGTTTTGGAAGTCTGCTTTTTAAATGAGTGTATTTGATGTAATAAATGCCCAGACATAACTGTTGTCTTAAGCTGGTAAAATTATTCATTAGTCTTAAACTGGTCAAATTATTCATTACAAGAAATTCTGTTTTGTAGCGACATTAATTTTCCTCATAACTGTTTAGTGGAGAATTTATGGGAGTGCAGGCTGTGCCACAGGTTAATTTATAAACTCCTGGGTCATGCTTTTCATTATTTATTAATTCGCGATTAGTTACTTGAATGTCTGCTATTGACTCTGGGTTTTTTTGATTGAACAACAGAAGTCTGATGAGTAGAAGAATAATGACTTGTAAATTCAGATTTGTAGTGCAGCAGCATCCATCACAGATGAATGATTTGTAAATGAGAAGGGCAGTCCTTGCCCCAAAGGTTTTCCAGCAGAGTATCCCCCAAAATGATGAATCCATACCGAAAAGGGTCTGGAAAGTGGACTTTGCCACCGTAGTGCTCTTGCTGCCCTGGCAGCCAAATCTCCCTCCAGTTTTATTTTAGGTGAAGGAGAGTTTAAGGCAGAGCCACCAAAGGCAAAGAGGTGATGGAGAGAGCAGGAGAGACTGAGAGAGTGACTTTCTTTGAAAATGTAGCCAGGGGTGGGTGTGGAAGGTACAGTGGGACAGCTGGAAATGTAAATTAACCCTTTGGTACCAAATGAGACATTATCAGTAGAAGAAGGTTGTCCTTGAAGAGACCTGGAGGTAAAGAAAAGTAGTTTTGTTTCAGTAGCCAATGAGACAAATATGGCAAAGTAGAAGTGTGTGCAAGATCATCAAAATAATGGGTTTGTACCAGCAGGTATGTGGAGGAATATGTGCGTGACTATCTGGAGGCACAGGTGTGTGAAGTTAAATGTTGTGAAGGTTTTCTGTCTTTGTACCTTTCTTTGATCTTATATGTAAGGACGTGTGATCAGGTTAGATACAGACCTTGCAGTAATTTCTGTAATGAAAATATAGATATTTATCCTGGGAAGCACAGCTTTTAGGAACCAACAATTGGATTCTTTAGCTGGGAGGCACACATCCAAAGTAGTGCAGACAGCATAATATTCTCAGTATCCGCTGGTTGGCCAGTAATGCAGGAGAAGGTTCAAGCCATTCAACAGTATCTGTCATGAAACTGCTATTTATTCATCTTTATTATATAAAGTTCCATGTGTTTTTGCTATTCTGTGAATATTCTGGTCTGGCAAAGTTCTTACAGATCCCTAAAAAGGTGACTGTTTTTAGAATTATGTGTTGTTTCTGGTTTCTTTTTTTTTTTTTTTAATTTTATTTTATTTTTCAATGGCTAGAAATCAATTGATCTTTCTGTAACTGGCAAGCTGGAATAAAGCATACTTAGAAAAAGCTATATCCCATGGAATTTTTGGCTTGCTTTCTAAAACTGTGGCAGGACATCCTGATGCTATGAAATTACATGGAAAAAAAAGTCTTGGAAGAAAATACTGGGATTAGTAGCTTTGTTACTGAATAGATTTGATGAGTTCCTTCTTTGATAGGAACATTATGATGTTGAAAAGTAACAAAATCTTTGAAGAGCTCTGGTGGATTTCAAAATGGAAATTGAATGCAAAACTCTGGAACATTTTAAAGAATAAGCACTTCGTGTTTATTAAGCCCCCTCCATGACTTACAGGTACTGAGCCTGTCTTTACAACAGAAACATCTGGCTTCTTTGCTGTCCTTACTAAATTATTCCAGTGATTCAGTAAAAAAAAAAAAAAAAAGTAGCACTGAGAGAAAAGGGAAGTAAAGAGAGAAAGATGCATTTGTGGAGAGGGACACTGAATAATGCAGTAATTTCCCTTTAGCTGCACCCTAAATATTGTATGGAGTGAGACTGACACAAGGGAAAGGGGGAGAGCGGACATCTGGACTATCATTTTTTCAGATTACGAGAAATTTGGGACATGTTACTTGGAAAAGATGTAATTAAGATTTATTTATTTTTTGAATGCTCTTCTCTTTTGTATTGTTTTAGCACACATGGCATTCATATAAATCAATTCCAGTAATAATAGTCTATGAGCACAGCGTCTCATCCACAGCCCACTGAAGTCTATGGGAGGGCTTTCCACTGACTTCACTCGGCACTGAGTCAGTCTCACGGAGGGCCTTTGATGAGCCAGTAACAGCCATTAAATTCCCCCGTGTCCTCCTGTGAGGGTGAGGTGGCAGCTTTCATTGCACATTTTGAAGGATGTGGGTGGGTGACTGGTGCTGCAGGAACTCAAGCTTGTTGGTCCCCTCCACCACGGACCTCTCGTAGTTCCTGGTGATTGGGAGGGTCATGGCAGGTTTATGTTGCTGTGCTTAAGAGGTTCATTTAACTGCTGGAAAGCTGAGAGTCATGAAAGCTTGGTGTGTGTGTGTAGTCATGCTGCATAAGGAATGGGAGATCCTGGAATATCGACTGAAGCCTGATCACAGAATCATAGAACCATTAAGGTTTGTAAAGAACTCAAAGATCATTGAGTCTGTTGTTCTAATACTGCCAGGTCCACCTCTTAACAGTGTCTCTAAGCACCACATCTACATGTTTTTTGAACACTTCCAGGGATGGTGACTCCACCACTTCCCTGGGCAGCCTCTTCCAATGCCTGATCACCTTTCCAGTGAAGAAATTTTTCCTAATACCTAATCTAAACCTCCCCTGTTGCAATTTGAGATTATTTCCCCTTGTCCTGTTACTTGTTACCTGGGAGAAGAGAGCAACTCCCACTTCACTGCAACCTCCTTTCAGGTAATTGTAGAAAACTATAAGGACCCCCCTGAGTCTCCTTTTCTCCAGACTAAACAGCCCCAATTCCCTCAGCTGCTCCTCATAGGACTTGGGCTCTGGAGCTCTGTTTGGAGAAGCCCAGCAGACCACTGGACACAGCTGAAAAGGACCCATGAGCCAGCAATCCACTGAACTGTGGCGCCCATGTTCCCACCAGGAAGGCCTGACCCCCAGAAATGGTTTTGAAGCAACCCAGCCCACTTCCCAGTGTACTGAGAGCATGCACAAGCCTGCTATGGCAGCTCAGCTGACAGCCCGCAATTGCTTTAGTTATGAAAGACCATTTGTTTCTGAATGTGGGACCGTGTGTAAGATAAACATAAAGACTGGGAAAACAGTGTAACAAAAGTGGCATTATCCGCTTGGTTTTAGCCAATAGGAAAAGCAATCAACTCATCTTCAGCTCGGCTATGGTCTCTCCAACTCAGTCACTGTCATTTTCCCAGTAAATATTTTCTGAATGTAGAACTAAAAAGAGTCTATTGTTTAAGTCAAACAATTCTACACCATATTAAAGACAGTGGTTTTGTCTTTATTATCTGTTGATGAAAAGATGTCTCCCCAAGAAAAACACTATTACACTAGAATAAGAAATGATGGCAAAGGAATCAATCACAGGTCCTATGTACAATATAGCAGAAAAGAGTCCTCACGTCCCACTGGCCCTCCATCGTCAGTGAAATCCAAACTGCATGGAATTACTTTTGAGTGTATGCATTCGTAAGTAAAGAGAGAAGGAATAATTAATTTGATTTTGAGCAATTGTCTTCCAAGTAAATTCCATTCCACAGTGCTGGTAGTGGTTATTTGGTAAGAGAGAACAACAACAACAACAGCAACAACAAAAGAGCCAAACCCTGCCTGGGCTCTGGGACTTTGGGTTCATTTTCTATCTTGAGCTTGGAACAAACAAACCCAGACATGTTTAATGTAAAAGATATTGCACTAGTATGCTGTTGATATGCCAGAAAAGCCCTAATCCAGTGCCTGTTAACATCAGTTAGTGAGATGCTCTTGACTCCAGTGGGTTTTGGAGCAGACCCAGAGACAGTTTCATGTACTAGTTAATAATCCTACTACAGGGTGGAACCTGATTCCTGGCATTCATTAGGAATTTCCTAATTCATTTCATTAGTCTTTGAATCAGACCGATGTGGTGATACTCATCTGTGTTAACAGTCTCAGGATTGGCATCTCATCATTTAGGTTCACTTCTTTATCAGAGGGAACATGGACACTTTCAGAGAGCAGCTCCCATGTCTCTTTGCTTAGTAGGATGGAAGGAGCCAAACTGGAGAGATGATGCAGCAGTCAGGGAGCTGGAATCAGATAAAATCAGTCCCACCTCTGCTGATCCCTGTGCAGATAACTTAGGGTATTCGTAGAGCTTGAAAGCCTCAGATGAATTTCTTGGCACTTAAGGATCATTGAGAATGTCACAGAGAATCAAACCCAGAACTTTAATTTGAATAATTTCAAGCATAATAGAAAAATACTGTGAGTGCAGTATTTCCTCTGCCTATCCAAAAAGTGATTAATCCCAAAGACATAAGGAGAAGGACAGGACATTAACAAATCTTTAGCATTTACAAATAGTCTGAAATGTCCTGAGAATTACTTTGATTAGCAGCAGGATCAAGTTTGCAGTGAGATCAGGACTCACTGCAGAGGATACAGTAAAGGATGTCCTATAAAGGGCACGAAGACTGCTAAAAAGGAGAAACTAAAATTTGAGACTTGCAGTAGTTTGCTGTGTTAGTGAATGGGAGAGCCCAGATCAGGACCCCACATTCCTTTCTCCTGTTTGCTTCTCTCTTCACCCACTTCAGGGACAAGTCAAGAGTAGAGATTTCAGTCCAAACTACAATTATCACCCAAAATAATTACACAGCCTTAAGGAGAAACTTAGACTTGTGTTTGCAGTAGACCCTTGTGCTATTGGTAAGGAATGACACATTCTGCTACTCTTTCTTTGCTCCTGAAATCCTTCAGTTGGTTTTGCCAGTATGTGTGGCTTCTCCGTGGCCTAGAGCCATCGCCCCTGGGGCTGTGTGTTCACCTTATCTCACCGGCTAATCAGGCTCAGTCCTATCATGGAGGATTGCCAGGGAGAATGCAGGGTGCCAGAGGATCCAGCAGTGAGGTTTGGGAGGAGGGCTTTGTCCCCCTGAGTCAGCACTGAGCCACTAAGTCAGCCCAATTTTTGGGGGTGGCACATTCCCTCTGCAGTCATGAGTAATCTGCTGTTTCTGCTTAATATCAAAAGGATGCAGTGAATTGAAACCAAAACAAGAAACAAAACCAAAAAGCAGACCTTTGCCTTAAATAAATGTTTGGTTTACTGATACGTATCTTAGATGAGCAAGGGAAGCCATGATGAAGTACAGTGAAATATGTATGCTGGGGTGAAGGCTGGTGGAGGTCTGCTCAGTCTCTTTGCTCCGAGCCCTGGGAATATTCCGAGAAAGCAAAACTGGATTGAAAAATAATGGAGAGTTGCCTTGTGCACATAAGATGTCATCATTGAGCAGCAGAGCCCATTGCTGTAGGAGGGTACCTGGGACATGATATGAGGTGGACTGACAGGGAGGATGCAGAGGTCAGCGTGGCCACACCAGGCTGCACCCAAGGGGTGGCACCGGGGTGCTACTCAGAGCTGTCTGAGTTTGCAGCCAAGGTACTCAAGAGCCTTGAGCATGGTTTTTGGAGAGGGGTGAGGTGTGCAGGCTGCTCCATCCTGGGGAAGAGGAGGTGCAGCAGTGGTCGAGTAGCCTCCGAGGGCTGTTTGAAGGGCAGTCATGAAGATGTCAGCGTCAAACTGAGGAAAGCCACATGATAGGACAGCAAATTGCAGCTTGGGAGGTTTAAATTAGACATAGGGCAAGATTTTTTTTGTGAGGAGGGTGGAGCAGCACTGGAAGCACTTCTGGTTACCCAGGCCATCATGATATCTCTGTCCTTGGAAGCTTTCAAGACTTGGCTAGACAAAACATTGGCTGACCTGACCTGCTGTCAGCAATAGTCTTGCTGTGAGTGGAAGGTTGGACGGAAGACTTTCAGAGATTGCTTCCAACCAGCATTTCTGTGATCTTATGATATCCAGTGTGGAATTTCCTTGCAATTATGTCATTAAAAATTGAGTCCCTGGAACTTGCCAGTCTCCATTACAAATCCCTTGTCCTGATTTCCCTTCTTGCTGGTGTCTTTTTTCATCTATGCTGCCAAATCACATCACACCCCCTCGCAGGGTATGTCAGCCAGTGCACCAACATGAAGAGTATCATACTGAAAAAGTATTTGGAAAACAAAAGGCATGGTCTTACTTTTCGTGGTGATTGCATCACCTTCTGCAAGTCCATTTGTCTGGCTGATAGCCTGAAAAAGCTTTTTTAGCCCCACATTGTGTTGCTTATGCCAGCTTTGCTTCTAGTGAAGTTTTGAAGTACTTCCTGGATTTTCATGTGAATCCTTGGTTACCGGCTTCATCCAAAGGAAAGACAGCTCCAGCTTTAACCCCTTGAAAAACAGAGCAGTTACCCAATACCACTCTGTTATCGAGTCTTGTGGCAAGAAGACCAGTGAAATCACCAGTAAACAAGGAAGATTGGAGGCTGTACCGGTCTGGCTGCCACCTCTCCTTGCTATTACCATGGAGATGAAGCCACAGTAGGCCCCCATCCAAAGCTGAGCCAGACATATTTTACATAATAAGAAGGTATTTTGAAATGTTTAAGCAGATAAGTGAAAGCAAGTGGCAAACTGCTCCTTTTATTATTATTATTTTTTTTTTTGGTCACTGGCTATTTCCTTTCTGGGCTGGGATAATTTATTGTTCCTTTTCTGTCTAATAGGAGAGATAAATAAGGGTGATTTTTTTTCAATGAGCAAAGCATACATTTGGAAACATCATTTTAGTATCAAAATGAGATTTCCATAAGACCTTTCCGAGTGAAGCTGTAGCAGTATGTCTTGGTCCCTCACTAGGAAAGGAAAAGCAGCAAGAAATTTCAGGACTAAATTGCCTTGTAGTTCATCTTTCTTTGTTATTTTTATGTTTGTAGAAAAAGTGAATTTATTGAGCATGGAAAAATACCAGATTGACAGCTCTGGAAAAATAAAAGCCTCTCTTAATCCAGTGCGCAGATGTGGCACAGTCAGGATTAATGGAGAATGCCTCCCTGAGATCCAAAGGAATCATTGCAAGTAGTTTGGCAGGGATGGGCCCTCTGCCCCAGTCCTTATCCAGAGGGGTCTCAGAGAGCACAAGTACCAGCCAGTGCTGCAGTGCTTGGAAGTCAGTTGTGTGTTTGCATTTCTCTGTGCCACTCTTGTTGCCAAGCTGCTCTGCCAAAGGGAGCATGGAGTGAGGGACAGGGGAAGAAGGCCAAAATGAGGAGGTTTATGCCTATTAAGAAGTCACACAAGTCACCTGTCAGCAATTCACCGTGATGGAAATGGATGGAGATACAGAGTTAAACTGTCTTGGGAGGGTTGTCATTGTTTCTGGTTTCTGTAGAGGTGATCCTGCTGTGAGCAGAAGGAAGATGGGTTTTGACCTGAAAGCCTGAGAGTTTGGAAATCTTGACTTCCAGGCTCTGGGGCTCCCCTGCCAGGCTCTGGGGTGCACCACCTCTCCAGTTCAGGGCTAGTTAGTGCTGGTGTACACAGGTGCAAGGTTTCAGTGTCCGGCAGCAAGGCAGCATAGCCAGATGTGTGAGTGTAGCTGGACACTTGTCACACACCCACAAAGCACCCAAGTCAGTGCCTGACCTGAGGTGTGGGTATTAATGTATTCTGCAGTCACCACGTGTGTGCTGGCTGTGCCATGGCTTTGGGTCCAGCACGAACCAGGTGATGTCTTTGCACCTGTACAGGCATGGATGTGGTGCATGGGCCACAGGGAGTCAGGGAATTCATGCTATTAAGAGCAGAGCATCCTTGCACTTGCCCAGGTTTTCCTCTTCATGTAACAGCCCTCTAGCCTGGGGAGAGCTGTAGGTGGTGGTGAATTTTATTTGGTGTGTTCAGCCTTTATTTTACATGCTTCAGGGGCACTCTGTTGTGTGTGGGGAAGGTTGTTTGTTATTATTTTGCATTTTTTCTCTGAAGTATATGACTTTTTCATCAGGGTGAAAATCTGTCATATGGCCATTTCAGACTTCCTAGAAATTATGAGGTTCTGGAATCTATTAAAGCATAAATGTCAAAAGAAAATTACTGCAGAGTTTGTCTGGCCTTTCTTGTTTTACTCCTTGATGTTAACTTTCCTTGTTTGCTGATGTATGCTTTTTGTGCAGGGGTTACAGAAAAAAGAATATTAAAAAAGATGCTGCAGTTATTAACTACTTTTGCATGTCTGCAGTCTACAGTCTCTCTGTGTGTATGTATGGTTTTCCATCGAGATAAACCTGCTTAGAAAAATGTTGTGGTTAAAAAAAAACAGAGAAAGAGAGACTGGTGCCAGAAAACCAGACCTAAATAATTCTCTTTTTTTTTTTTTTTCCCTGTGAATATTTCTGAATTGTACTTGTAATGCACCATAACAACAAACAACATGTTTTCCTAAGTGTAAGTAGATTTGCTGTTGAGGAAGTCTGTGCCAAAGCTATTTTTGAGCAAGCAGATGTCGAGGGCCTAAACAGAGCCTGAAGTGTGCATAGGCATTATGAATTGCACTTGTATCAGGGACAGACTGAGGTCAGAGAGGTTGTTAAATTTTACTAGACTGCCTGTGAAAAGATGCCATTTTTTGCATTTCTTGATGATGTGATATGAGATTGATTAGGACATGAGCTTTCAAAGCTCACCCTGTACTCTTTGATTTTCTTTTAGATCACTTTGTTATTCAAAAATACAACTGAAATAAAATTCAAAGAGGGGTCAGGTCTGTTGGTTGGCATAACTCCCCAGCCTATTTCTGCTACCTCTGAGGGCACTGGAGACTTGGTGCAGAGTAGGTGCCATCAGTGGCTGAGGGATGTCCCAAGGAGAAGGAGATAAGCAAGTGCAGAGAGGTGGCATGTATCCCTTCTTCTCAAAAGCTGGAAATCACTTCCATGCCTAAAGGAGTTATCAGGAGTTACTGGTAAATCCAGCACTGGGAAAGCAATCTTAACAGGCAGAATAAAAGACATCCCAGTGTTCGACCACATTGTGAGCTTTTCTTTCTCCAATATCTTTCTGCATAGATGTGTTTAGTTTATTACATATTATATACATTTAGTATAGCACTGGGAAAAGGTGTGGGATAGTCTGGAGGTTCCAAGGATTTAAGAACTGGAAAACCTACAATTAATTTTTGTTAAGGAATTGCAATGGATTTAGATGCTTTAAGCAGCAAAGAATGAGCTAAAAGCCTTGTGCAGTTCGGTGGGGCTGGAATAAGTCCAGGCACAGTTTGCTTCTGGGGAGGAAGTTATGACAATACCATGTCTGGAAGGACAGGACAGCTTCTCGGTGGGGTTTAGCAGAGCCTGGGGCCTGATGCACATTTACAGGAGTGCTCCCTTGCACTGCGGCGGAGGCGTTGATTGTTGTCAGCCGGCCGCGATGCCGTAAGTGAAAATCAGACGTATTTTACGGGGAACACTGGGAAGGTTGGCAGGAGCCCCTTTTTCCATGTTCACAAATAACACGATGTGAAATTCAGCAGCTTTGTGGCTGTTGAACGGGGCTGCAGAGAGTGGGTGAGGGCACATGTGTTTCCAAACTTCACCGATGCTGAAATACCTCCCAGTAGCCGTGTATCAAAGAATAAGGCATTAATTTTCCCGAGCACATGCTGTAGCACTGAGCTGCACCAGAACAGGAGTTTATGGAGTTCACTCTGATCAGTGTAAGTCTGTGCAGGGGATCACTAAAACCCAGGAAAATCACATTGTGGTCCTTACAAACGGAGCTTGGTGAGACTGCAGCGGTACCACATCCTGCTGATCCCCTTGGTAGGGCAGCCATCACGGGGAAACACTTCTTGTTGTCTAAAACACTGTCCAGAACTTGTCACACGTTTTATTATTACCTCGCCAATTATGTCATAGGATACGCTTAATAAAATACTTCGGGGAAAAGGTTTAGCAATTTTAATATATGTGCAACACCTTCACTGTAGTGTGTCTTTTGCTAGTTTGTGATCCACCAGCCATTTGGTGTGATTAGTGTTGGCCATAAAAGCCTTGAAGGCCATGCAGCTGATCCCAGAGCCTGGCTACAGATATGCATGAGAGAGTTTAAAAAAAAAGTGTTATTTTCCTTTACTTTAGCTTTGTGACTCTTAAGCAGATGCTGAGATTCTCAAAGCATCTCTGAGTCTAGTTAGCTGCACAAACTATCACAGGGGTGATGGCAGATATAAGGCTTGATTGCTTTTCTTTCTTGGAAAATATTTATATTTAAAATGCATAGTAGTTTTTCCCTAGGTTCTTTGAAGTTCCAGAGAAAGTGAATATTAGTCCCAAATTTAGAACTAGAATTTGATCGGTTTTGTTCTGTTTCCTATGAGTTGAATTAGCTGGAATTAAAGCAAATAGTTTCTTATTGTATTGCTACCAACAAAGAGAATCAAATAATTTGGGGGTGAACTCCAAAGGAAAAGTTTTTTCATATCCAGGGTAAATTTAATCAAGAACAGCTTTATTTGAAGCGCCATTTTCAGAATGCAAGATTTTCCTTGCCTTCTGACAAAAACAACTATGGAGTATTTTGAAAACTCAACATGTTATTAAGGTGGGTCAGTCTAAGAAACAAAAATTTATAATGATTTATTTTGAAACCTTTGTATGAAAATGTTTTATATAATTGACTTTCCCCAACTGAAACACTTCAGCAAATATTCTAAATTGATTTAATTTTGTAATTTTTAATATTTTAAAATGTCCTTATATAATTTTTAATGATTTAGGTAAACGTCACATAAATACATCCATAAAACATAAACCATGTTCACAGTTTCTCAAACTTCTAGAAGCAGACATAGAAGCACAAAATTGTTTATTATTTACTAGAAACATTGTAAAAGACTGAGAGAATGCATCTGTGAAAACTTCAGCCTTTGGGAGGCCAAGTAGGGCAATTCTACAGGTTATTATAGAGCTGTGCAGGACAGCATCAGGTCCAGGACCTCAGAGGGAAGGACAGCGACACACTGGAGAAGACAGTCCGGGAGCATGTAATGACAATAGCAGTCCTAATCCTTAATTTGTGAGAGGAAACAAGAAGATTACCTCAGAAAATAAATATTACTTAAGCTATTCACTTAAGAAAGGAAAGTTAATGCCTAGGCATCATGCCTGAATGTAAGAGATTTATCCTTCTCTTAGAGCTGTGCTGATTCTGCCAGAAGTTATATGTTACTGCATGAGGTTCTCCTTTGGGGCGGCACCGCCAGCTGGTTCAGCCTATTGTTCTAAGGGCTTTCAAGACTGTATTTAAGTGTCTGACCTACACTCTGTGTGCAGTTGCGTGTACACTTATTTACGTGGATACACACGTGCACATGCTTTTCATTGAGAAGCGCTGAGGTTTATGACATGTCAGCAGTGCCCTGCAGGCTGTAGTGAGTGTTCACCAGACTTCCAACCCAAGGTACAATGCTTCCCCTTATAGATGCAGTCCGCAGTCAGTGTATTTTTTATTACACTCTCAAAGAATGCATTTTCCTCTCCAAATCTGATTCATTTCACTTACTGTCTATTGAAACATCTCTTTGCTGTAATTCAGGGGGACTTACAAGACCTGTGGCCAGTAGAAGGACTCTTAATGAAATCCATCTTGGGTAAAGAAGGAAGGGCTGCTGCTGTGGTCTTTTTCCCAGTATACAGTGGTACAGGCAAGAGTGGCTATAACAGGAGGTCTGTGCCTGACACAAGCCACCATGGGAGCTGCAGGCCCTTGTGTGGCAAGACAGACTTGATAGAGGTGAACTTCTCTGGAGCACTGAAAGGTGCTGAGGGAATCGTGTGCACGTGTTCATAGTCAGTGGAAATGGTGTAAAAACTCCTGAAGCCTAGTGGGCAAATGAGTGGTCCTGGGACAGTGTGGCTGCTGCTGGAGACAGATTTTCTTCTTACACACACCAGTGGCTCTGATAAAGCCTTAACCCATCTTCCACCTGAGAGATCCCGGCCATTCATACAAATGCACGACAAAAACCCATCCATTTGATTAGCTTTCCCTGGGCCTTGTTCTGTGGGCTTTAGGGTTCAGTGGTGAAGTGAGTCTGCAGAAGGTATGTTCAGTGCCTCCTTAAGCTGGGACTTTAGCCAGGAAATCCAAGGAACTTTTCTCTCCTGACATGTGGGTGCTTTCAGCTACTCATAATTGCTCTTTAATTATTTGAAGTTTAATTGGAGTCAAGGAGTTGCTACTACACAAGACAAAGTGCTGGTATTTGGATCCTGGCTGGGGACATGGTTGCTTTTAGAGGATTTATCCCTCCAGGTGCAGAGTCACTGGGGTGGCCCTTTGGAGGTCTGGGCAATGCATGTCTGTATCCAGTGCATCCTCCAGACATTCAGACAGACTTTTCATTCAGCTTGAAAACAGTGGAATATGAGCATGATCAAGAGCCAGGGTGTATGAACATCATCTACAGCCAGGATGGGAGTGTGCTGATGATCTGTGTGTGCACGTGTGCTGCTGTCTAGGAAAGCATTGCTCCATCCACAGATGGCTGTGAGGGGAGTAACCACAGCACTGCAGAGATCCTCTTAACGCTGTGGGCTGGGGCTTTACAAGCAAAATAAAACCCTAGTGAAAACAAACAGCCCTCAGGCTAATGATCTGCTGCTCCCGTTTTCTGAATGGAGATGAGGGAGAAGGATGCTGGGGAAAGGCAGGGTGGATATGGAGCTGTTTAGCATGCTCAGTAGCTGGGGCTCTTTTTCCTATCATGGTTCAGTCAAGCACAACCTCAGGTTTCAACAGCTGGTTAGCCACATCCATTCCAGGGTTTATTTTCTATGTTTTATTTTTATTGTTACTGTTGTTTTGTAACCAGAAGGGCTGCAGTGGTTTCCAGTGTGCAGACCTCTCTGCAGTCCTTGTGAGCCTCTCCTGCATGAAGTGGGAAAGAAGGAGAAAGACATTTTAAGCAAAAACAAAATTTAAAAAAAATAGAGTGCTGGTATTTGCTGAGGAATGCTCTCCACAATGCTGAAGTTGCATAAGTGCCATTCTTTGTTTCGATCAAAAATCTGCTTTTTGGGTTGAAACAAGGCCACCACTAACAAATCCAGGAAAGAAATTTCCTAATGGTTTGAAGTGAATTTAGGATTTTGATGGTGCATTTGATTCTGAGTATGGTTCATATAGCTGAAGAATCAGAAATGCAGTCCCTCGACATCAGCCAATATATATACAAATGCCACAGTGCAGACCCAGCCAGGCACCCTTGCCACACAGCTGCTGGGTTTGAAGGTGAACCCCATTCCTCTATGAACAGGGGAAATGGTGAAGTGACAGATGAAGGAACTCAAAGGGAGTGACACCAGGTATTTTGCAGCATTTGGGATAAATTTTATGGTGAGACAGATTGATTACAGGCGCTGTTACTGGGCCATACCAATCCTCAATGGCAGTGAACAAGCCCAGACTGAATTTGGCTTAGATAGTTCATTATAGAATCCTCTGCGGTTTGCATGAATGGGGTTTTTCTATCTGATTTTCCCCCCTCTTTTAATTCCTTTATTTTCTTGGTCAGTTCCTGAAACATTTCCATTTTCCTCTTTTAACATTCATAATCTTGAGAAATAGTTTGTGAGTGACGTGCAGCCTGTACTAGCAAGTGTGATGGTATTCCCACTGTACTCCTGTGTCTCAGATCACCCTGCTGATGTTCCCGGAGAGAACCAGACAAAACTGCCACAAAACACAAGTGCTGTGTCACAAACATTCATTATTCAGCCTCAATCTTCTCTAGCTGTGGGTCTATCCTACACCCACCCTGTCCCATGAGCAAACCATGTCCCTCATTAACCCAGAGCCGCTTCCCAGAAACAGGGATATTGTCACTGTCAGATCCCACCCAGCCATCAGACAGGAGCTGGGGCTAAATATTCAGTGTGTAAATGCAATGACCTTTTCCCACATGTTTCTGGCTGGTTTGGGGCAGACAGACATTTTGAGAACTTCCTGAGTTGGAGGCTACATCTGCAACAGATAGGTCAGACCACTCCCAACAGTACAAAATATTAGACAACTTCATCCTGGAGAGTCTCTAAGTAGCTCAGGTCGGCTTTCCCAGCAGCTGCTAGTCAAATCACACCACCTGAAAGCAATGAAATCTGAAAGGAAAGAATGGAGAGAGAGCAGAAAACCACTATCCACTGCTTTCATAAGCACCTCACCTTTTCTTCCTGTAGCAATAGTTCTTTCTGTCCCAGGTAATTGAATTTGACACATTTTAGCCATGCTAACCTTTGGCTTTCAACACATCTCTCATATTGTGGTCAATTATTTTTTAGCAAGGAGAATACCATCTGCAGTTACACTGGTGAAAATAAAATCACATGGGCCGTCAGTTCCCCTGCTTCAGGCATAAGCTCACAAGGTCTGAGGTCAGGAAGGAATCAGACAACTTGTAGCCGATGGAGGCTTTGACACCTTCTCCTGTAGCATCTGGAAGCAGCAGCTGCTGGAAGCAGGATAATAACCCTACTGGATCAAATCCTGCTATGATCAGGAGCATGTCTCCATGAGGCTTTTCCACTCTTGGCTGTTGTACTTAGCACTCTGTGTTTCTCCTTTGTCAAACTATGCCTACATGACTGGCACTTAAAATTTTCACTCTTCGTTGTGTGGGCCGTTGTAGTCAGAGTTGGTCACACAGGAAATGTGTGTCACAGCCAGAAGTAAGATCCCAGCAGCTTTACCCAGTTCTAGGCAGAAAGGCTAAGCCCAGCTTTCACACATATAACATGCAAAAAGCCATTTTAATGAGAGCATCCCAGAGGAGTTTGTGTGGGTAGCAGATAAATGATGCAGACTACCTGGACCATGAAGTCAAATATTGCTTGTGATTTGCTCAGATAAGTTGTGGATGGTCCATCCCTGGAAGTGCTCAAGGCCAGGTTGGATGGGGTTTTGAGCAACCTGGTCTAGTGGAAGGTGTCTCTGTCTGTGACAAGGGGTGTTGAAATTAGATGATGTTTAATGTCCCTTCCAAGTGAAACCATTCTTTGATTTTATGATTCTAAGCTTTGTGCAAATTTCTGCCTCAGTTTCCCCCCATAATACAGAGCCTGATGGTTCTTTCTTTCTGTTGCTCAGTAAATTGAGATCTCTAGTTGAAAACTACTGAATATTGTTATGTTGGAACGTTCCTTAACGTTCCTTAAGGGTGGCATAGTGCGATTTGCTTGGTTTATTGCAAGGAAGGAAACATGCCTTTTCCTCTCCCAGCTTCGTATCCTGACAGGTTGTGCCATGGCCAGGAGGAGCATCATTGCACCCTCAGCCACACCAGAGGCTTTTCCTCATGGATAAAGCCAGATGGACTGGTGAGGTTCTGCCTTCCTCTAATGACTGCCCTCGGATGACATTGGCAGATTTCCTTCCCTTAATCACGTAGAAGGGATTTGACAGCCTCTATTACAGATTTACAAGAACGCAAGCTTGCAGGAAATTTTATGGATGAAATAAATCTCTTTAAAGAAATGCCAAGACTCTAGGACACTTGAGGTTTGGGGCTTGAGTGTGTATATATTTGTTTGTATATATTTATATGGTTCTCTGTTTCCACATGTCTCCCTCTGTGGAATAGTAATGATCCTGCAGATTCCCTGCTCTCATGACCACCATGAAATGTTGATCCATTAAACTGCCTGAGCAAGATGCTGGTGCCCTCAATCTTCTCCTCTGGGGAGCCTGAACTTAATGGGGCAGCCAGCTGGTGTGCTCGTGTGAAGCCATTGCTTCCCCATGGAGAGAAGGTTACAGGCCTAACGAGCATCCAGGAGCAAAACACGATCTAAGAGCTTCTGGGTGGTAATATTAACACTTCAGTAATGGCTTAGAGGAAAGCCCTAAGTCCTCTTGGACCTGGCTTTTGCCTGGTTGAGAAACCACGGCGCTCAGATGAACATTGTTCCAGCTGGAACGGAGCCTCCGAAATGCTCTGTGCTGGAGAGTGGGACAGGCAAAGGAGGGAAGTGAAAACAAACAGGGAAGGCAAGATGGAAATATCATAAGACTTGAAGAGAGGCATGAACCCCTTTTGCTCTCTGGGTACTGCTGAGCCGTCCCTTTCACCTTGAGCTGTTCTCAAGAGGAAATGAGAGGGAATCCAAAGTAGTGCTTGCGTCTTCACAAAATTTCCCAAAGGGCATCTCTTCAGTTACAGACGCAAAGACACACACGCACATTTCCAGATTCCTGTCTTGCACGCTCCACGTGTTCAGGAATGTCTTGCAGGGTTGTGCTGTCAGCATTTCCAACAAAGTCAGTTAATATTCCAGTGCTTGCCAAGCAGTGTGTGGATATAGCTTGGAGAACACGTTTTTGTTTAAACAGCAAAACAAGTGAATAGGTTCCCCATTCCTTCCCTCCTCCTGTCTGCAATTCAAGTGGACTCCTAGTCCTTGAGTATTATTCCTGGCTGAGAGGGAAAGTTTATGTGTCCCTTGTTACTGCTCTTGGCAGCTCATCACACTGTTCCTGTAACACTGCAGCACAGGACTGGCCAGGGAGCAAAGCGCAAAAGAAGATGGGAATTTGGGAGAACCGAGAAATGCTTCAGGTCAGGAGCAGGAGACCATGAGGGAATAAGGAGACATGTAGGTGTGGTGTACACATAAGCCTCCAATTCATGCCCTGAGCTGGGGAGAGAGGCACAGAGCAGGGAGAGGACAGCAATCAGTTCATGGAGTGTTTTACTCAGAAAAAACTCTTTTAAACCTCTTTCTGAGTGTATCCATTTCCAAATCTGGAAGTCCCTGAAAAGAAAAACCAACCAAACAAGACAGGAGGCAAATTGTTGCCCACCTTGTACAGGACTTGGAAGTTCTGTACCTTAGCCACAGCCAAGAAGAGTCAGGTTTGACCTTGGTAAGATCTTTTCTAGCAATAGGGTGAGGATGGGTTGGGCAAGAAATGGAGCTTCCACTGTGAGAGATTTTTCAGGGGAGATTAGGCAGGCATCTGTCAAGAACTGCCTTATTTTCTGTGATTACGTATTAGATGTAAAGATACTTCTGCATTACAGATCCTAGGAGACTAAACTCTGAGCTGCCAGCAGACATCATGGTGTCTCCCAGAGCAGCAGAAGACTTCTCAGGTGATACACACCTGGATAACCGAGGGACTGTTGCCTGCCATCCCAGAGGGTTTCTCTGGGCTGAGGTGGAGGGAGGTCACTGTATCCACACTGTTCATACCTGTCAGACATGGGTTTTCTTTACCCAACCTGCAGTGCTAATCTAGGCTGCTCAAACTCTCCTCTTCCACTGTTGCAGCTTCTTGTGTTTCAACAGAAAGTCTGGAGCGAAAATAATCTCTAGGCATTTGTGTGCATATGTTTGGGGGAGGAAATTCTTCCTGATCCTGAACACATCTGAAGTCCTGAAACAGAAGATTTTGTTGTATCCGTTCCCTGCAAGCAGGGCCAGGTTTAAGACAGAGCATGTCAGAGTGAGTCCAAACAGCCCCATTCTCCTCAGCCCCATGAAGGGTGAGAAGGAAAACGTGGACACTCATTTCAGTTGCAAGAGGGGTCATGATGATCATCCAGCCCAATGCACTGAAGCTGGTTTAAGACATGCTTTCTTGAGAAGGTATCTGCTCCCTAGATTTATATTTTGATGTTAAATGCACAAGGCAGTAACTCCCTGACCATTCAGTTTAGCTGAATGTTTCATGAGTAATGCAGACTTGAGACATTTTCTCCCAAAGTGTTTGCCAGTGTAGTCTATGAGTCATCTTGTCTTTAACTGGCATATCCAAAATCCCTCCTGTGATTGCTACTGTGAGGAATCTGGCCTGACTTTGGTGCCTGTCATGTACTTCAAGATTGTACTTTGGATAACACAAATGGGAACAGAATTACGCAATGCGGGGCAATCACTTAATGTTGGAAGTGTTGTCAACAGAGGTCTTAAACCTTCAGCTCTCTACCACCCAGACCTCTCTTCTGTGTCTTTGGGAAGGTTGCCTGACATCCTGAATGTCTGTTTTATAAGGGGCGTTTGCCTGGGAATAATCCTGTGAACTTGTGTAGCTTTCATGGCAATTAATTTTAATACAAGCACCCCTGTGTATTTGCAGAGCTGTAAAAATACAGTCAGATCAAAGGCATTAGCTTTTGCCTTTGGATGGATGCTGAAGCCAGCACATGTTAGGTGTGCTCTGTGCCATATTTGCTCCTTGAGTAAGATGCATAACGAATATTGAGTATAAAAGGAACAGCTTCTCCCCTCCAAATTTTACTCCCATGTATATGGAGTAATTTCAGTAGTGCTTATGAACCAGTGATTGGGCATGAAGTGTTAATCCCTCCCTCCTTCGCTCTCCCTTTCTGGTGGAAGCTTTATCTTCTATTCCATGTTCATCTTCCTGGGCAGGACTGTGACATCTCCATCACTGCATCTGGACTCCTGCTTCCTTTAGCCAGCAGACTAATTATTTTTTCATAATTGCTATTAAAGGTATTAAAGGTCTTGCTATTAAGCATGTATGATACATAATTATACACTTTGGATAATAATGACAGTAATAACAGACACTATAACTTTACTTTCTCCCCTCGCACACCTGGGCAAGAGAAATGAGGTAGGTCCCAAATGAGAGAGGAAGGAAAGAACAGACCTGTCTCTCTCCCCCTTTCTCTGCAAAGTCCTGTGTTGCAGACACCTCAGGCTGAGCTTGGATTTTCCACCCTAAATCCCATTAAGCCCCTGGTCCCTCTAGCAGGCAGCAGCAATGACACCATATTCCAGAGCAGTGGAGCAGCGGCTGGGAGTTTCAGGCTCATGGTATTAAATCTAAGCTTTCTCCCTGGGTGTAGGTAATCCAACTGGGCACCATTCCCTTTTTTTCACCAACAGGCCTCGGGGGTTAGATGCTCAATTATTTTACTGGACTGGGAGTACAGAAATATTTTAAAAGGAACTAATAATAGGCATATTAATAACACATATGGAGACTGTATCATAAATTAAGAAACTGAATGCCTATGGAGTGTGGCTTTTGACCATGTGAAAATTTCTCTGTTGTCTTTTTTCACCGGAGGATAGTTTATGCATTTGAAATAAAAATTAAAATGCTTCCTGCTAGGAGAGAAGATTGCAGAAACCACAGACGTCCCAGAGGCTTATCCTTCCCTTCACTGCAGCAATGGGTGGTTGTCTCTTAAAACCTCACATCTCACTTAGGGCTGGGAGGAGGGCTTGAAGCCATCCCTGGAGAAGACACATCCATTCTACCACCGCCACTTAGGAGGTTGCTTGAGGGTATTTCTAAATGAAGAGCCAAATCCTGCATTACTGGAGCTCCCTAAGAAGCTGGGACGTTGTGCCTGGATCGTCTGCTGTTCCTACACATGGTGGTGGGCTTCACCTCCCAGATGAAGATCACTCCAGCAGCCACATCACACATGCCTATTTAAATTCAGGCCACTTGGGGAAGACACATGAAGTTCGGTTGAATCTGGAAATGTCTGAAGTTAATACTTCATGAAATTTAGTTGTTCCAAATAGGAGACTGAGTACCCAGGAGGAAGAGCTCACCTTAGTGTGGATGGGGAGTGAGGTGGCATCGACATTTCGGGCTGCTTTGCACTGGTAGCCAGTCTTTGTGTCTTGCAAAAATTTCTTGGGAACTGTGATGGGGTTTCTGATGAAAGACTGGCATATTCCAGGTCCCAAAAATCTTTCCATCCCACAAGGTACTGGTAGCCAACACCACTTCCTGACTCCTAATGGATCACTGGGTGGGAAGGATGTCTGTCCCGACAGCTATACTGCATGTAGGTGTATTTGATGTACTGCCACCAAGTGCCTTCTGATCAGAAGCCAGCTGGGGATCCAAAGAGTAGTTTTGGCTTTCTTTTCTAATGCATCATTAACAAAAAGTCTGGCTATTGCTAGAGCTGGACCTTGCCTCCAGCTGGACGTGGGAGAAAGTAAAAACACAGGTGACGATGGTGGCAAGACAGAAGTTATTTCAGGACAGACTTCCCTTGGAGCAACTTGTCTCTGTGAGGTGTGTAGTTGAGGGGGAAGAGAGCTGCTTGTCAGCTACTGGTGCAGCAAAGGCTTGGGCTTGAGTCTCATTCAGGCTGCAGCCAGGCTGGCTGGAGATGATCCATGTGTAAGACAAAGGTGGAAATCCCCTCAGTGTCACAGCTCAGTTTAGCTTGGGAGGCATTTGCAGAGGTCTGTAGTCCAATCCATCAGTGAAAACAGGACTTTGAAGTTACAACCCCTCTGTGTTCTCTCATGAGCATCTGGGTTCCTCTCAGGCCAAGTGAGCCATGTTATCTTCCAAGAAGTGGATATGTGCTCGCTCCATGTGTTCGGAGAGCAGTGGGTTTGGGAGTACTCTGAGGCACCTCAGAGCTGGCCAGTCCCAGCACCATCGAAGCACTGGAAGGGAGTGAGCGAGCACAGTGCCCGCCAGGGACTGGAGTTCAGCCATCAACACAGACAGAAAATGTGGAAAGGGGAAAGAGAAGTCAAGTTAACATGCTCAAAATCCACAAGAGAGCTAGGAATAGAAAAAACCCACAGGTTTTGGGAGTCGTGGGCTGGGAATTACCCAGCTGGTGAGGTTGCCTCTCCAGTGTGGTGTGCTTTGGCCATGCTCTTCTGTATGAGCCATGACGTCCCACTTCCCCAGGCATGTCTTGATGGCTTCAGTCAACTGGGAGGCATTTGTGCTGGAGAGATTCCATCTTATGGTCAAGTAGATTCTTTCTTTTCTTTAGGAGGAGGATAAGAAGGTTGAAGAAATAAAATGGGAGGTGTAGGAGAACAGCGTGGGGCAGCGCTGGCTGGGGCTCAGCAGAAGTGGGTTCTGATGCTGGCCAGGCATGTGCCCATTGCCTTGACATCCTGTGCCTCAGTTTCCCCATCTCTAAAGCAACAACCAGGTATGTGCATGCTCACACTGTGTTTGGGGCCCACATTTTGTGGCATTCAGGACCTCTCAGCTCCCCTGCAGTCTGAACCATTGCCAGCCCTGGGCAGCAGAGGCAAGGGGAGGGTCTCATAAAGCTTAATGTTGACTTACTCGTTGGTTCAGCTGTCAGATGGAGATCAGCAGCAAAACAGATGAATGAGGGCATGGATGGCAGTTTTCCTCCATGGGAACAACTTTGAGGTAGGAGATAAAGCAGGAGAAGGAGAGGGTGCATCCGAGGTGATGAGTGGTCTTGAAAGTGGAGAGGAGAGTACACATTTTTGCTGCTCTGGGCTGTGCTATCTGTCTTGGGGAGGGCAGATTGGTGCCTCCAGTGTCATTTTTAGCAGAGCTGGCTTGTTTCTTTTCCCATAATGGAGACAAACCATTGCAGTGCACACATTTTTACCGCTGGCACCCTCTGGTCAGAGCAAGAGCCATCCCTGCATGCTTCTGCCGTTGTCCTTAAGCATAGGTGACACCTGGGACTAGGCAGGGTGGCATCAATCAGAAGAGAAAACCCCTTCTCCCTGAAATCTGATATTGTGTTACCAGGCCCACTGACAGAAAAGCTTCAATATTACCCGGAGACTAGAGACATCAGGCACAGACCATCTACTGAGATAGAAATGGAAATACAGGTGGTTAGGGGGTTTTATTTATTTTTTCCTGTACTGTATTGTTTTTCTGAAGTGTCTGTTCTGCCCTGGGAGCACTGAGCAGTGTTCACACCAGCCCTTTCTGATGGCTGCTCTCTGAGCATCACGCTGAGCAAACACAGAAATCACTGGCAGTGCTGGGTGACCCTCGCTCCGCTTGACCTGCCTGCTCGAGATCTCTTTGGTAAAAATCTGCTATGTGTTAGCAAGTGACTGTTCAAACACAGATGCTGTCTGTGTCAAGGAGGCTTTCACTCAGAAAGTACAGACAAATATTGATCCTCTATTGAGCCTGGAGAGCAGGCTGGAGCAGCGCAGTGATGTGTGATCGGAGCTGAAAGAAGTCCCACAGCACAGGAATTGAGGATACTAAAGGGCCTCTTATTTGCTGATCGGGCAAAGCTTGACGTGTGCCTAATCCCCCTGGCCAGTGTGGTCACAGGGATTTAGCTTTAACCAAGTTCTAATTAAAAGTGTTTACAGATGAGCGCTTTATTTACCGAGCATTAATTATAAAGGGCTTTACTCTAGCGGGGAGCAAACGAGTTTCCTGTCTGCTGGAGCAAACCCCTTGCTGGGAGCTGGCTTTCCCCAGAAGGTCCATAATAAAGTTATTATAACGTGAGTCTTTGTGATGAGATCCTGAGTAGATGGGGGCAGGAGAGCTGGGAGCGTTTCCACCACACATGCACCCGCCGTCACAGGTTTAGGAGTCCTCTGTTTCCATGTTTTCTGCCTGGATGTTTGCCAGTCACCACCCAAGGTCTTGTGGGTCCAGAATTCATTACTTTAAACCCCGATGTAATCAAGTATTAAGTTATACATATGTAAAATGAAAGCAGGAGGATATTGGCTGGTTTAAGATGCTCTCTGTTGTTGGAAAAGGGCTGGATATGCAGAGGGAACACGGGATCACGGCTCTGTGGGACTGTGTGTGTCCATAATAAACAGCCATGTGTCTCCCAGCAGCTCAGACAGAGCCAAACATTAAGTAGTATTTCATGTTTATCTGATTTTTTTTCTTTTTATAAAAGGAAAAAGCTTTTTTCCCTCACACCATGCCCATTTTGACAAGATTTCTCATAATGAAAAAAGTCAGTTGGGAAATTTTCATTGCAGACCAATTGTGACCTTTGGTTCTGATAAAGAAAAGTTCATTTAAAAATACAAAGTTAAAAAAATTCTTCTTTTTATTTATTTTCTGTGTATTTTTTTGTCTGGTTTTTTTTCTGTATTTCTCTACTAGTAATATTTTATTGTATGTTGCACCAGCCTGTAATTCTATACACATTTGTAGCAAAAAGCTTCCAGAACTGCTGTACTTGAGAAGTTTTGGTTCCTGGGAATGCAGGCTGTGAGATGTTGACATTTCCCACACAATTTGCTGTTCTGGCAGTTCTAGTGATAGCCACCACTGCGTGCAGATCTGCTAATGGGATATGTGGGAATAGGCAATAAGGTGGTAAGAGCCAGCTTCAGCCTCCTCTCTTCACAGTGATGTTCACTGGTTTGTTAAATAAGGAAGTTTGTTGGACTTTGTCCCTATGTCAGACTTTTTGCTGCTAGTTAAAATATATTCTTTAACTTGTAAAAAATAGAAACTCCAGATGCTGTAGCCAGGGATGGACATAAAAAGAAAAAAAGCAGACTGATTCTGTGCATTGCTTGTATACATCTATGTTGAATTCAACTTTGTTTTTAAAAAAAGCAGCAATGACCTAATGCCCAGATAATAAAATAGTTATTCCCTTGTGAGTGCAGTACTGTGATTCAGATGGCTTTTCCTTAAAGCACTGAGGAGCTTGAGAGAGATACATTCTGGTGAAGAAGTGTATTCGATCGTGCACAGCACACACGTTTTAGGAGCAGTCTGTAAATTAGGCAGCTTCTGCCTTGCATTTCGTTCATATCCTGTATAGGATTGTGTTCTTGCCACGATCCAGTACACAGCCTTGCAGTGGTAATGTTTAAACTCTCTCAGTCTTGCTGCAAAATATCATCCAGGGTACTAATATGGGAAAAGAAGGCTGGGTCCGGGAGCCGTCATGAAGAACCTCATAATTCTGTGCATCACAGATCATTTGGGCTTTCTATCCACCAGCTGCATTTGCTGCACTGTGGACCAGCTCCTCCCTGTGTCCTCCTCTCCCAGGAAGGATACTTTTGGTCACACTGCCAGCCTGGGCTCTCCTTGCTTGCTCACATCTCCCAGTGCTGCCTGGGCACACCTGCAAAGGGATGTCGGCCAATGGTGAGAGCTCACCTGAGATGGGGGGCTTTGCCCAGCCTTTATCTGTGAATTTGTGTAAGGCTGTATTGTCCACCCCAGTAGTTGCTCAGTATCCTTACAGTGAAATTATGTTCTAGGCTGATGCTCTGCCTGCAGTGAATATGCCTGTGAAAGCCCGATTAATGCCAAATTATACTTGGGGGAAACCTTTACCTTCAGCTATGATATTGTAAATTATTGAATGCTGCAGAGAAAATTACCACATGGTCCTTCTAAAAATACCTACCTCTGTCATAGTCATACAGAGCTTCAAAGGGTTTATTGATGGGGACTGGGAGATTAATTTCCGTTAAATTTGAAATTTCCTTATTTAAAAAAAAAATTGTAATTTAAATAGTGCTGTAAAAAGTAAGGTAAAAATAGAGGGGAATGATATGAATTTAGGCCATGTGCTCACTGCAGGGCTTGCTGGACTTCAACTGTTCTAAAGTGAGCAAGTGAGATCAGGGGCCAGTGATGGCACATGAGACCTTTGTCTCCTCTGGCTGTGGAGCACGTGATGCACTCCCTGTCTTTGAACCCATGGAACCCAGGGACCAGCCTGCACAGCCCGGTGATGTGGTGGGACCAGCAGAACATCTGGTGTGACAGGCAGATGGCTGCAGGCTGTCCCTGGATGAGCTGGGCTAGGATCCCAGCCTCCAGTCTGCTGCAGGGTCCTCTTGGGGTCCCACATTGTGTTTGTGTGATGTTACGTGGTTAGTCCTTCTCAGGCGTGCCTGGACACAGGATGCTGCAGACATCTCTGCTGAGGAAGCCCCCGTGCAGGTGGGCAGTGCCCCAGCAGGTAACAGATCTGACGGGCTCCTGGCCGTCGCTCCAGAGCTGTGCCATCTTTGCATCTACTGCAGGGCCTTCATGATTACCTGAATTGCAGTGACCTGATCAGCTCTTCCCAGCTCACTTGGTGAAATGTGCCCTGTGAAAAATACCTCCAACGTTCCTGGCAGCAGCGGATGGTTACCAGGATGGATTTGAGAGTGGAATAGTTACCAGTGGGACTGTGCTGAGCACTAACTCAGAATGGCAAGGGATCTGTTGTGCCTGGCAGGTTGTCCTCAGTGGGTACAAACCAACAAGCAGCTGCCAAAGGCAGGCAGGCAGGCAGGCTGCTGGCTGGCTGAGTGAACTTCTTGGAGCCCCTGGCTGTGGCAGGCAAGACTGAGTGGATCAGCAGAGGTGATGAGAAGCACCTTTCCTTTAGGCGAGTCTTTGGTGTAGTGTTAGCCACACAGGATGCTTTATTTTTACCTCTGTAGTATCCAGGCATCTGGGTTTCTTTAAGTGTGAGTGGGGCCTCAGTTCCCCATAGTGAACAAAATTCCCCAAACTCTAATCCCACTTACATTCAGCGGCTTTTGTGTAATTTTAATCTGACATGGAGGCCCATTAGCCCATGCAGGCCTGTGGGTCTTAGAATCTTTCCACACCAATTTACAGACTGTAAGTAATGGTTTTGTCAGTCCTCGGCTGTAGGACCTCAGTGAAGGAACGTTTCACGTACAGGTCCAGTTGGAAGTGCTGTCTGAGGCTGGCAGGGTTTCCTCCACTGCCCTGCGCTGCCTTCCCTCCTCCCTCTCACTCAGTACGTGATTTCATTTAAAACGACGGTGAAAGATGTGAAAGAAGATACCCACAGCAAGATGTAAAACTCTTCAGTCTGTCAGCATGCATCAGGAAGAAAAAAAACCCCAAACCCCTCATGGGCAGGCGTATTGTAACCTGAGAAATGGCAGATTTGGTATCTTCAAAATTAGGGTCAAGCTTTGGTAGGCAGAGAGAAGTTTGGATGGTGACCCAAGATTTTACTAACAGGAGTGCTCCCTGACGATGGCAGCATTGAGATCTTGGCCCCAGCCAAGAACTAGGCTCCTTCATTCTGCAAGGCCAACTGGAAATTTGAAGAGGTTCATAATGCTTTACATTTTGATGGGCACTTCTTCAATTGAGACACCATCTAGGCATTAAAAAATGAAATCTCTGACATTCTTGCTCCAAGGAGAACTACATGGCAAATGGATTTTCCAATTTGTTGAGGTTTTGGGAAGCAAGCAAAAGAAATTTTGTTCCGTGTTGGAACAAAAAAAGCGAAGTTGTTTTTGGGTAATTTGAAACATTTTCAATATATTCAAAGCACTTCATTCGGATTTCAACCCCTTATAATTTAATAGAAAGTAGAGTCTATTTTAAAGAAAGTAATTTTGCAGGAAGAAACCAAACTTTTCAGTGGACATATGGAAACAGACCATTTGAATCTTAAAAAAAATATTTCCCTAAATTTTTCCAGTAAAGAAATATTTTCATAATGACTATGATTTTATTTTTAAACTGTTTTAATAAAACAAGAGTTTTTTCTAAAGAAAACTACAAATCCAGTGGATACTTTGTGTCAGCTCTGTCTATTTCTTGCCTTCTTGGGCAGTTCCCCTTCTTCCTCGATGTAATTCACAATCATGGCCAAGTGTAATCCCTTGGTTTTCCTTTTTTTTCCAAGGGAAGCATGCTGCAGCCACCACAGTGAAGAGGATTTCCTTAGTTGTCCCTTTTCCCAGGGGACAGTTTCATGCATCAGCCTGTGCTGAAATTCTCTTCTTGGCTTCAGAATATTTTATGATAAAAGTTTCATGAAAACTGATTCATTTTTATGGAAATTTTACAATTTTAACCAGTAGGTATTTTCTAACAAAGAACATTTTGTCGAAAACATTCCCGTCTGGTTTTCCTGCCTCCTGTCTCAATTAGATCATTAAAAAACAGAGACACAAGCAACACGTGTATAACTGGATAACAGCATTTCAATAGTCTAGTAAGGGGGATGAAATCTGAAAAAGGTTAGGAGAAAACAGGGAGATGGCTGTTATTTTACAATGAGGTTGGGGGACACATTCACAGCCCTGAAGATACAAGATCTGCTCTTTCCTGACTGCGTGTTTCTGTGAGGGCTGCCACGTTCCATCAGAGAATTCACCCAGGTCGATGAAATTTATGAAGTTGCCCAGCGATGGGTCTGCATTGCAGGTAGAGGCAAATTAGCTGGCAGTTTGTTAGCACATATTTCACTCGTGTCACGGTGTAATAATGAACCTTGTATCAAAGTCTGCAACACCATCTGAGTTTTATATGCCCCATTTCCTACATGTTTTGAACAGTGGAACCAATTTATAATGTAATGATTTTTCCATACATAATTTCTTTCTTATGATTTCCATAACTTCGGGTTTTTACTATGAGTAGGGCTGAAGGCAGCCTCGTAAAGGATATGAAAAGAGGGCTGGCTAAAGTGTCTCATAAAAAAATAGCTTGAGCGATTTACTAGTGATTCTCTATGGGTTTGATTGTGCCTTGAATTTTGGACCATGCCAGGAACTGGCAACCTGTGTTTGCAGCCGCCTTCACACCGTGAGCCTTTCACACCAGGCACGCGGCGTTGCTCTTGTGGGTGGGAGACGGCGAAGTGGGGACTGGTGGGCCCGGAGGAAAGGGGTAGCTTGGCTACCTCTGCTCATTCACTGGCCAATGGGGAGGAATAGAAATTTACTCCCGGTTTAAGCCAATCTGAGGGTGTGTTGATGAAGTGGTTGATAAAACTCAATGTGGAGCCAAAAGCGCGAGTACATGCCCTGCTCTTCAGCTGGACTTCATCTCCAGTCAGAGATAAAAATAAGCTGCAAAAGCAGCTGGGTCTTAAAAGGGGGTTGGAGATGTGGTTTGCTGTGTTGCTTTGCTGGGTGCTGTTAGTACAGGAGCCAGATTGTCTTCATTGTGCTGCACAAGAGGCTGGGGCGGGTGTACCTGCTCCTCTTCCCTCTGCTCTTTGTGAGCATCTTGGAGTCAGTGGGTACAGATCCGCCAGTTTTAGACTGATGAGACAATTTATAAAAGCTCACCTGGTGGTCAGAAGGCATCCTTTGGTCTGTAGAGAGAAAAAAAAATAAATGGGGAAACCCTCCAATTTTTGTTTCAGCCATTTCAAGACAAAATCATTCCAATCTTTGTTTCCAGTTTAAGTGGAACTTTAATTTAAGCAAGTTTAGAAAAGTTGAACTTTCAATACTGAAGTACTTCATTTTAGGCTTGGCCAAAAAGTGTGGCTTGATCGAACTGAAAATTTTGCTTATGTTTTAATTTCTTTGCAGGTGCTTGATTAGCTGATGCAGGTCTTTTCCTGGTCTCTCTATCCTTGCACAGCAGGATGCTGAGGGATCAGGTGGAAGGGAGGAGAGATGGATGGGGAATAGGGAACACCTGGCTTGTGAAATGCCAGTTTTATAAAACTGTGACACTGATATGTGTCCTTCATATCTTTCCAGAGTCACTTCCACCAAGGTCAGCTTGAGAGTTTACTTTTCTTTCCTCTCTTTCTTTATTTGGTAAGCTTCCCTAGAGTTAGACTGAAAAAAAGTTTGAAGGGCATCATTTATTTGTCTGTACAACTACCAGGTCCCAAAGAGTACCCTGTTAATACTACAACCTGCTCATGTTCCAGGTAGAAGTTAAGAAACTGTCCATTTAACACATCAGATGATTCCAATTTGCCCCACACTAACAAGCATCACAAAAACCAAATTAACTGTGTGTGGCAGACAAGAACACACAAATATTGCTTCCTATTGCTTTCTTCATTTTTTACTTCCAAAGTTTCCTTTTGCTTTCTTCATTTTTTATTTCCAAAGTTTCCTTTTGAAAGAGGTTCTCCAGGTTCTAACTATTAGATTATTTATTCAGTGAGTGAGAAATTACACCACGTTTTGGGCATGGATGTGGTAACACAGTGGTGGTGATCTGCTCTGGAAGCCACTGGAGCTCCAGTTCTGCCCAAGCAGATCTGAAACCTCTACAGACCCTGTATGAGTAAAAGCACAGCTGCCTTAGAGAAAATACAGGACTTAAGTAATGTTCTCGGCTCTGTTTAGAAATTGATGTGGACAGTGTGCCTGTCTAAACGAGGAATTCCTCCTAAGTGACACATCTGTTGAATGCTAATGATGTTCTTTTCCTAGAAATATATTACTTTTTATCTGGAGAGATCTGTATTGTGGGTTCGTGCCACGTGACTTCTGTCTCAGCTGGATAAATAGCGTGAATCACTTTCCCCATTCAAAGCCTCTCAGCTGCTCATGCTAAATACCCATTTAATCTGACTTTATATGTTAATAAATCACTCAGGATAATTAAGCATTAGCTCCACATGCCAGCAGAGCACTAGGAAGGCGAATGTGTTGGTGCAGTCCTGTATTTTACGAACCCTTTCACACCAGAACCACCTTTCCTGGGGTGCTTGAAGCCTGGGACTGCAGTTTGCTGGGGCTGAGCTGGGGTCTCCTTTAAACTGAGGGCTGGCTGCTGAGTGAGGACCTATGCCCTGGGGATCTGCAGCAGCTGTGGCTCCTTGCGGGATGAAGAGCAGGTCCCTCGGTGTGCTGAAGGAGAGAGAGCCCTGGGCTCAAGGTTTGCTGGTCACAGAGGTGCTGGAAGCCTTGCTGTAGGTCAGGCTTAAGGATATCTCCCCCGATTTCAGCCATGAGGAGCTTGTACAGTTTAAATGGCTTCAGTAGGCAGTGAGGATTAGGTGTGTACAGTCCACGTGTCCAAGGCATGCTAGGGGTACATTTGCTTTTTGCTGAACAGAGGTGAGATCTGGATAATTCTGTGTGTCCGTGGTGTGTTTGTGCAGGGACAAGCTGGGGTCATCTGCCTGCGATTCAGAACCACCCCAGCCTGTAGGTGTGCTCAGGAGCTGACTGTGTGGGTTTATGTGTTTCATAGCTAACCCAGTCCTAAGGCAAGATGCATTTGCAGAGCCACGGGGAAACTCTGTTGTGCAGATTTGTCTTTTGTATTTTAGGGAAGCTGGTGCGAGTATGTGTTTCCCAGGCAAGCTGTGTATACCTTGAGCTCTGCCTGTAGCCACCACCTCAGTATCAAACATGGCTTGACAGTCTCTTTGCCTTCTCTCGCCTGGCAGCTTTGGCCACAGGTTTTTGAATGAGAGCATAACCAGGCGTTGAACTCTGCCCTCTCCATTACTGTGATGTGCTGGTCTGTACTCTTTAACACTGGGCAAATCATGTTTCATCTTTCAGAGATGCTGCACGTCCTGCTCCACTCTGCGTCTCTGAAGACTCGAGCTGTAACTGTGGCCACAGTGGCTCGTGCTTCTGGATCAGTGTCTGCCTCTTACCTGCAGCCAAAAGCTGTGGGTGCAAAGTCATAGGTCACTTTCCAATCTGAAACATTTTTCTTTGATGTCATAACCCCCACGTTCTTCGGCTTTTCTGTGAGCAGAGATTTATACACAGGAAATGGAGAATATGACATTTTGTTTGTGCCTCTGTATATGTGTAATATCTTTAATATGAAACTAGTTGCCACTTAATTATACGGGCTAAAGACCTCCATTCAGTGTGTTGTATACAATTTATGAGTCTCAGGTCTCCCAGACACATTACAGCTGTGTGGCAACACCCAGGTGACTAACATTCCTTTTTTAATTTAATTTCCTTATATAAATAGCTTCATTAAGGATCAGTTATTTGGACAGAGAAAATACTATTTGAATAGGTCGGACTAAGGCATTGAATTTAGGACCCTGCTACTGTTAATGCTGAAAGCAGCACCAGACTTTGCTTTCACCTTTAGACCAGGAATCTCTCTGGCAAAGGGTAGTCTTATTTCAGAGTTAATTCAATGAGCAAGGTCGGACTGGAGGTTTTACAGGAACAACACTGAGGATGTTCTCTGACTCCCAGTCGAGATCAGCCCTTTTGCTGCGATTTCCAATTTGTTAATTTTTATCCCTTTGATAAAAAGAAGTTCCCTGGCTTGCAGAGTTCATTTGCACAGCACATGGAAAATCATTTCCCATCTTTGAACCTCAGGTTTTACCTCTGGAAACAAATGTGTGAAGTCCTTGGGAAGCTCCTGCGGGTCAGCTCTAGGCACTGCTATACTTTTCCCTAATCACTGGGCGCAGATGTCTTAGGGCTCACAGGAGTCAGGTCCCAGGCTTCAGCTCTTGAAAAGGAGGGAGAAGCCCTGGAAATGTTCTGAACAGAGAGGCATCTCTTCATTCCTTGCACTCACATGTGCAACATTTGCACTGCATCGCTGCTATCAAAATACCTGCTCAGTCTGCAAGGGCAGATTAGACCCACATTTCCAAATGGATCATGCAGAAGTTATCTTTAGCTTTTATGTTAGGGATTATTTCCCTGTTGCAGCATTAACTTACCTCTTTCATGTGGGTAGAAATATAATTCACATATCAAATTAACATAAAGATCTCTTTCTGAATAGCCAAGATTTTCCCCCCCAAAACTGCCACTGCATTGCCAGCCCCTAGACTTCTGCCAAAGCTGCAAAACATTGCCAGAAAGGTAAATATTGCTAATGGCTTTGGCATTTCCAGGCTATCTCCACAAGATACTGTCAAAAGTATATTCCAGGAATGTGGGAAAACACGAGGAAAGTTGGACATTTACCCAGCTCTGCTCACTTACATGACATAACGTAAACGTTTGTAAGTGGTATAAACACTCTTTGTGCAGGATATAAGCCAAATCCGAGCTGTCTGCAGGTAGGACGGAGCACTCTCAGCAGACATACTATTACATCAATATCTATTATATAGAAGCATCTGATTTTTATTACTCTCTGAGTTAGGCTATCAGGCTCCCAGGACTATCACCCTGAATGTGTGTGCAAGGCATAAGAATAGCTACTTCTTAAAACACTGGCCAAACGTAAATCTTACCAAACCCTTTCAAGATGGGTGGTCTTGCTTTTTGGACACAGGCTTTTGCTTTTCAGCAGGGAAAGGGTTGAGTGATGATTATCTCTCACTTTTTCCCATTCCGTTTCTTTTCACGGTAAATAAAAAGAGCCTTGCTTGAAGTGATTGCTTTTTAATGATGCATGTCAGACGTGAAAGCAGTATTGCTCCTGTTTGAAAAGGGCATGTAATGTAACAAGCTGGCTGAGTTTCATTCCCAAATCACCACCCTTCTCTCTATCAGCATAGAAGTAAATGAGTTCTCATTGCCTCCAGTGGCTGAGGGGTTCTTACCTTGCTTGGATAGTACCTCCTTGGTCTCTGTGGGGGGATAATGATTATAAAATAGCAGACTCCCCCAACATTTTTTTTTCTGATTGCCAGATGACCTCCAAGTAGAAAATATGTGTGATCCCTGAATACGTGTCCAAGTAGTTACATTTCTGTGATGCTCATAATGCCATTAGTAACTGTGCTCACCCCCCATGGCGTCCCAGCTCTAGTTTGGATATTGCTGACCTAAAGAATAGGTTGAGCAGTGTGGAGAAGAAAATCCTAGAGGCAGCTGAGCGCATGAAGAAGCTCTGAGTAGGTGTTCTGTGTTGTCTCAAGGTTGTTCATGTGGCGACCACCGGCTGAGAGCTTGTTGCTTCTCATTGGTATTGTCAGTCTGTGGTAAGTGTAGATTAAAATGGGTTAATAGGAACTGCTGTGGAGGACCGTGAAATGCTGGAGCTGAGGAGAGGAGGTGAAGGCTACATGAGGAGGTTAATGCCAGGTATGGATGGGGACCATATTTGTTATTTTCTTCAGGAATTGTCCTGTGCTGCAGGTGGAAGATAAGCTTGGGCTGGATTTGAACCATGAGCTATTTGGAGAGCAGGTCATGGAAGATACCTAGTCAAAGAGGCAGAAATGTGCTGTACCCCTTCATCCTTCACATTCAGTACATAGCCTCCCAGAAACCAGGATGCTTTCCAGTGCATTATCCAGTCCAATTTGAAATGACCCAAGCAGTGAACCAGCAATTCCCCTGGCAGCTTGTTAGGATGTTTTCTCCTCCTACCCAACTCATATTTCCCATTTCTTTATTTCAGCTCATTGCTTCCTTTTGCCTGGCTGAGGGCAAATGTGCTTCACCACTAAAGAGCCCACAGCAATCAGGGCTTCAGTCATGTACCATTAATCCCTGGAAGCACAGTATTACTTGTTCACCCTGCTGCATGCTCCAGGAGAGAGTGAATGATTGACGCTGGTCATAAATGCTTATAGTGTTAATTCTTTAATATCTTGCTAATTTTAATTTGCTCTATTCAGGTTGGGAGGGGTGTGATAGCAGTTGCTGGACAGAATTCTGCTGCTTATCACTGCTGGAAACATGCCTGTCCTATCATAGTTTGCACAGCCCCCAGGCATGGAACAAAAATGAGGGCTATTTTCGTATAAATAAACACCAAATTGCACAGAGTTCTACATCTTTGGTGGCCAAGAAAAGGGATCTGTGTGCTGGAATCTGCTCTGTGAAGTAGGCATAACCTTTCTCATGCCCCTTATTATATGCAAAGGTTTTGCCTGGCTACTTAAACCCAGCTTCATTTTTAGAAGCCCTTTATGCACTGAAATCCTTTTGCGTTTCAGGCTCAGCCTTTGCCAACCACTTAGGCAGGTGGAGCATGTGAGGGCCATGGGCTGCATTACATGACATGGTGCCTGTACTCATTTTTGCTCTGCTGAAATGTGCTCTGTGTTCACCCAAAGCAAGTGGCTACACTGGATTCATCTGTTCCCTCAAAATAAATCAAACATTGATTGCACAAACCTACATTTTTGGTTACTGTAATGTTGGTCCTGTCCTTGCGGGAGAGAGTGGAACGGGCTGCGTAGTTCAGGTGGAGATTGAGTTGATGAACCGGTGGAAGCTGGAGTGATCCCATCCCAGCTGTTGGCTTGGATTGTATCCCTGGGGTGCACTATTTAATCCTGGCATTTCTTAGCAGAGGGCTCTGTGATGCTGAGTTTTTATTTTCACAGTGGTCCACATCACACTTCTTAGGCTGATCTTGTCAGCATCACACTCAAGACCTGGATTTCTGCAGATTACAACCCCTGTCAAAACCACTGAGTTTGTGCAGTGTTTTGAACGAGATGCTTAGAATTGAGGGTGTTTCCACCGAGGGCAGTGATTAGCAGAAAGTTCGGTCCATGATGGTTTGAACAGAAATTCCTTCACCTCCATGGGATGCTCAGGAAGAGGAGCACTCCGTACATGAGGAGAGAGAGCCCTCTGACAGGTTCACAGAGAAGAAAAGATGAACGAGTTTATGCCTGGCAAGTTGGATAAAGAAATCATTTCTCCTGTCTCTATTTTTGTTTCCAATTTGCAACTAATCACAGATTTCCTTTGTATTTTTTAAAATATCCATTTTTAGCCTAATTGCAGACAATAAATCAAACCCTAAAGTAAGCAAGAACATCTGAGTGTCAGCAGTTGCAAGGGGGAGACATGACGGCAGACTGGCCTGGCTATCCAAGCTTACATTTTTAAAAAATATGTGAAAAGTGGTGGGATGTGATGAGAGATGAATTCCATGAGTGACCCTGTACTTTTCTTTCCCTTTGAACAGCATCTTGCAAGTACCAGGGTTAAAGAAAACATTATTTAAAAACCAGGCAGGGAAAGAAAGACCCACTGGGCAACACTGAGTTATAGCTAATAGGGCTGCAAAACATCAGGAGCTTAATTTGTCACCTGATTGCTTCAACAACAACTGAAGATGGCTCTGATATCTTTGTATAGGGTGGTGGGACTTGCTGGCATCCTGCTGTCCCTTATATTGTGGCCACTGAAGAACATGGCAGAATCCAGTGGAAATCTTCTGTTCCTGAGCCCAGGTGGCAGTAAATTGTACTTACCAAACCCTGCAAACCAGATACGTACAAACCCAAGGGGGAAGCCATGAAATATTCATGAAGTCTTTCTTATGAAAGAGGCTTATTCATATATATACATATATATATGTATATAAAAATATGTGCACACTTTTGAAATCTATTCAAATCAAATAAGACTTTCTTAGTCACCTTGCGTAAAATAGGAAAGCAGATGACTTTGGTTGTACCTCTATTATACAGTCATCAGGAGGCTGAAATAGCTCTGGAAAAGGAGCCTCTGGGGCTCTGGCACCTTCCAAAGATGTGTGCCTTTCTGTGGCTCTGCTGGTGTTTCGGCAGCTGCTCTGGGAGAAATCACTCACAGCTACCTTGATGTAGTAAATCAATCAGCCTTTATAATTTATCACTCTCTTTGCAAAAATGATGTGTAACTATTCAAATGTATCAAGCGATGGAGCTTTTAAATATCCTGGGGATGGCAGTGGTGAAGGCCAGGCTGTGACCAGGCACTTGCTGCTGTGCCCACATTAGGGATGGGCTGTAAATCAGGCTGGTGACTCCGGAAGCACATCTGCACTGGGATGCCTGAAAATGTGTCCCTAGGAAGCAGGTCCAAGCCACACAGAAACCCAGTTCCTTTGCCAAGAACTTAAATACAGAGACAGCATCTTTTGTGCTTGTGTTGCTTATACTCCATCTCTCAATAAATACTTAAATTTTTTCACCATCATTAAAGTCCTTTTTGGAATCAAGAAAGGGGAGAGAGAAGACTGCAAATAGTATCTGGCAATAGAATGTAAATGATGTAATGTAAATAATAAAATTATTATAGGAGTTTTTCTTGATGCCTGAAAATAAGTAGCTCTACATTAGACTCCCACTTGCCTTTTCATCTGATTTAGAAAAGAGCATTTTATTCTTATCCTTATTAAAACATAGGAGAATGTTTGTGGTTACATTTGCCAAAGTAGCTTTGCCATTTTCTTTCCTGTGAAATTCCTAAGCAAAGTTTGCCAGATGCTGTCTGCATAGTCTGACAATGACAGAAGTAGTAAGTTAGGGAGTGAAATTGCTGATGACATTAGTTTAATAGGAAAGAAACAGCTGGTTTTTTTTTCCTTTTGATTCCAGTGAGGAGTGCTATCCTGTTCTCTTTTTTCATTCCCAAAATATGAGGTATCAGAGTAACCAAGAGCTGGAGGGTGTTTTAACCACACGTATGAGCATTTTGCTTCTTGATCACAAATGTATGAGTCTCTTCTCTGTATTTGGCATCATTCTAGGCTGGCACAGAGTTGTCCTTTGCTCCTCTGTCACTGGTGGGGAACTGTGCGTGGGAGAGAAGAGAGAAGGAGCTTCTGCTCAGAGGAGCTCAGCAGGGCAATTTGCTGCTGCCCTGCTTAACTGTGTGGGTTTTTTCAGTCTTTTAGGTTTCTTTCTGACCCCTATCTTCCTAGTCCTCAGCTGGTAAATACTTGTGGAGTTGTAGCCAGAGATATGTCAGCTTGCTGCCTAGTTAATACATAGTAAATTCTGAAGCTGTTTCTCACTGTGCTTGATGCGAGTTCACACGGTATTTCTGGTTCCCGTGGGACTTGCCCTGCTCACTGCAGAGACATCTGGTCTACACTGGTCATTGGGTTTCTCTCCCAAATCCATGGCCAGGGAGGGAGTGGAAGGGTCCCTCCTGCAGTGAGAGGATGGGCAGAGCTGCCAGCTGGGGTCTCTCCTGGCTCAGGTTTGCTGTATCAATTCCTGCAGCTGGTTTCAGATCATACTGGCACAGCTCGTGGGGCTTATGCTTTTATCCTGTTGTCAGGAGAATGTTCCCTGAAGGGTATTGTCAAGTCAGGCTTGGTGGGGTTTTGAAGGTCTGGCCTTCTGACACCTGGACCACAGTGTCCTGGTACTGAGCGCTTTCCTGAGCTGGGGAGCAGAGCTGTCACACAAATATGCCGTGGAGCCTTATATCAAGTCCTTGTCCCAAGTTGGAAACTGTTTTAATTTGTGCAGAATTATTTTGTTACAAGAAACCCAAACTGCTTGTTTCCAATGTTTCAAACACCCACCTTCCTCTGAAACCAAACCCTACCAAAACTCTATCTGATGGAGATGCTTTCTGCTTGATGTGATGGAGATGCTTTCCATTCCAGTGGGAAGTAATCTGTTCCTTTTTACCTTTTATTGATGCCAGAAGAAGAAGGTTTTGAATAAAGAGTATGAAGGTCCTGTAATGTGCAACCTGACTTGGATGTGTCTACACAGAATTAGAGAAGAGCAGGATCAGGGAAGAACATAGCAAACTGAATTTGTGAAGTAAATTCCTTGCCTCACCAGATGGGATCAGGGTTTAAGGATCATGCTTGATGTGGCTTTAGAAGTGAATTGCCTTGCCTCTTTAGCTGCCATCAGGTACTTAGGTAGGGCTGTCAATGGCCATGGTGATTTCCTTTCCCTTCCCAGGTATTCTTCCACTCACATTCCAGTCTACAGGCTTAATACCTTCATCATGTTTTATCTGTGGCCAAGTTTGGCAGCTAAACATTCGCTCTCACCTGTTGCTTCATTTGTTTCGCATGCACGCCTTCTACAGAGACCGTATCACTGGCGAAAGCAGTGTCTGACATCACCATGCCTGGGGTCTGTTTATTTATCCTTTCATCACCTAGTAAGTATCTAGGACAAACAGTATTGAACTGGAAGACACAGAGGTACCTTTCACAACCTCTTCATTTTCTTTAAATGCCCCAGCCTTGGGCTGTGTTTAACATGAAGCTCTGGGAACTACATTCATAAACCAGATACTCAGCTGTTGTAAGTTACTGTAGCTCCATTACAAGCAGTGATACTGGCCTGATTTATAGTAGCTGACCTGTGCAGGAGCCAAGGAGAACACATATAAATGGCAGACATTCCAATAACTAAATTAAGCATGGGAAAACGCAGGCTAGCTCCTTGGAAAATTTTCCTAACCAGGTCTGTAAGTGCCTGGAACAGGTACCCAAGCAAAGCATTGGAAAGTTTGCCTTTTGTGTGTGTTGCAGTATGGCAGGGCTGGAGTGTTTGGAGGGCTAGGGAACTACCCAGAAATATATTAACCAGATGCTGCACATGCCTGGGTAGAGCGTAGTTATAAAATGACTTCACTCCTGAGAAAAACGCTCAGTCTGAAACCTGGCCAGTTTGTGGGCACTTCTGCATTGAGTCCAGCGTTTGCTGGATGTGCCTTCAGATGATGTTCAACAAAACCAATGACAACATAAACATGAGATAAGAATTATCAAACTAGGTCTGTGCAAGGATCTGGCTAGTTCAGCTTCCAGTGGACAGAAGTACATGTGTATGCAGATGGGTACACATTGTCCCCATCCCCACCCTCTGACAGTGTGCACCTACCTCAAACAAAGGCTGTGCTTGTATTAAATAGTTCTGGATGGCCTCTCCCTGAGATCAGACTCCCCGAGTCTGTGTGCTCAGCCTCCCAGCCTGCATTGGCACTGTGCTCCACCACTGCACTGGGGGGTTGTGTTCAGCTCTCCATGTGTGGGGGCAGCCCTCTGACACATCACGCAACTCAGCTTCATACTTTCTCACCATGAGGAAAGGATAAACATGTTTTGTCAATCTTACACAACATCATCCACCATCTCCTCAGGCTGATGCAGTTTCTGATGTTGTTTCAAATTAGTAGAAATTCAGAATTCACTTGTGCTGAACTCTGTATGTTGTATTCCAACATCATTCAAGTGGATGTTGAAATTGAATGCAGAAAATGGTGTGAGAATGCCTAAAGGTGAGTCATGTGAGAAGTGAGCGAGAAAGCTCTCCCTGTCCTGAGGCTGGACCTGATCCTGGTCCATGCCCTGTGAGGAAAGTCCATGCTGGTTTTTCTCCCAGAGGTGATTTTCACTTGGGCTGCATAGTCCTGGAGAACGTTCTGCAGCGTTGGCTGGGCTCCAGGCGGGTTCTTTCCTGGGCTCTGCCTTGTACCAGCAGCTTTTGCTTTCATCACGATCCTCACCATAGTCAGTACCTTGCTGTTTGTTTAAACCATTCAGTGTGGGATCCTTGCTTGTGTGGCATCATCTGTCTTGCCAGGAGACTTTTCTCATAGAGGTCACCTTGTGTGCCTGATGTGTGTCCCAGGAGTGCTGCCGGTGTCTCCTGCCACGTCACTGCAACCTCCCAGGGTTTCTTGAAGAAGCACATCTTTGGTGGCAGCATCCAACACGCACTGTTATGAGGAGGACTTGGGGTTTGGTCAGCGTTTCTCATTGAAATGTCTGCTTATGCCTAGACACAATGGAGAGCTCCTTCAAAGGTCTGAACCACTGAGGATGCCTGTCCTGTCCTCTGTTTTACACACCACCAGGTCTCAGACTGAGTGTCACGTGCATACCCAGGCCCCTCTGGCTGCTGTGTAATTAGTAAACGAGGCTGACCAGTAGCACCACACAGAGCTGTTCGTCTGGCCTTGCTCTCCATCACTGTGGGTTGTTCCAGGGGGCAGTCCATTTTTCATTCCTGCTCTCGGCTGGGCAGCACACAGTCAAGTTCTGGAATAACAAGCAGTGAAAAAGGACTGGGCTTTGTGAGCTTTAGGAAGTAAGGCAGAGAATAAAACATGGCCCATTAACCTGCCAGAAAAGATACATGGAAGACATAGGAATGACTCCTAAACCACCCTGCTAGAACATGAGAATTTTTTTTCCTGAACTGATTTCCTTATGAATTATTTTTTTACTGCATAATAACTACCAAGAAAAGTATGTTTTAGTTATTCACAATGACCTTTTAAACTTCCAAGAGAACTGCATATTTTCTGAGGCCCCATGTAGGGCCTATTAATAATTATGCACTCCCACTGAGCTCCATTGATTAGTTTGGGTCCTATTTCACACTGTAAAATGAAAAAAAGAAAAATCCCTAGTGTTTGTGTATGTTTTTTTCTTTTTATGCTCGGCTCTCCTCGGCTGTAGATCAAGTTTTGCTCTTAGCACAGGTTTTGGCCCATGTTGATGCGTTGCTGTTCTGTGGGCCCCAAAAATCGGAGAAAAGACAAGATTGGATGGCAGAAAAAGGGGGAAAAGGTGTGATCTGTGATCCACCAGTGACACCAGAGTTCAACTGGTGTGATAAGGGGCAATGTGAGTGACAAGACCATGCATTAGTATTCCACAGCCCTGCTCATGCCTACGCGTTCATTTCTGTTAGCAAACATTTCTTTGTGAATAAATCTACTTTCTTGGCAATACTGTGTTAGTGCTTTAGTTTCATTAAAGAGCCTGGAAACACCCCAGTGGTTCAGGCTGAGATATATAATACTGCTAACACAGATTTGTTTCATAACCCACAAACTATTAAAAATATTAGTGTCCTCCTGGGAGTTGCCTTTCAAGATTCCCTTTCTCTTTCTCACTTTCAGAGCTGGGCTAAGACAGCCAGCAATAATGCAAAGCAAGCTCAATTTATTCAGGTAAAAAAATAGATAACACCGTATTTTACTACTTCTGAGCACTTTCTTCATCTGAATGTTGCTTTGTGTTCCATTTCTTATCCAATGTAAACAGCCATAAAGGAGAGTTGCTGAGACAACATGTGGACATTTCAAAAGGTAGACTTTACCCGTCCAAAGGGAGATGACTTTTTGTTGGGAGTGAATTTAGTCTGGGACTTTGTAATGGGATATGTTGGTCCCTTCAAGACTGAGCAGGGAGCTACAAATCCCTTCAGGACTGAACAGATCTGTGTATGTGTTAGGGGTCTTTATTCCACCCATCTGACAAAGAAAGTAATAACTGAAAGGAAAGTTAATGGTCCCTGGAGGGAACTCAGGGGGTGAGTGGGTCCAGTGTCCAAGGTGAGGCTTTTGGGACATTGCGGGAGAAGAGGTACCCTGGGAACTGGAGCCAGTGGGTCTGTTTGGTCCTGTGAGTCTGGGAGCAATGACAGGAGCCTGGCTCCAAAATCCTCTCTTCTGCCAGTCAGGCTTTCTCATGGAGACAGAGGTGCTAGCAGTTTCTTCTCAGTGGTGAGACTTCTACCATCTTATGTTTTACTTTCGGTGCTAGTGCTGTGTTGTGGGAAGGAGTCTGGAAAGCTGATGGGGATGTTAAGAGAAAGTAATCTCTAGGAAGTGCATCAGATTTGGCTTTGAGTTTTGTTAATGCACCTTTTGGGGTGTTTGTTTGGACTTTTCCACTGGGCATCCAGGCAGAAGATGAGACAAGGAGGACAAGGAACCAAGAGTTGTGTGGTGTGGGTGCAGCCTTGCTGTCCAGGGCATCCAACAGCATATGAGTGAACTGGAGCACAGTCTGTTAGAGATGGGCAGAAAAGGCCTGTATTTCAGGAACTAATAGCCCTTTTCAACCTTTAATTTGGATGTTCAATTAGCATAGTGAACATAAGCTTTCGCCTTCACTTTTCTCCTCGGAGAGTCAGAATTGGAGGTAAATTGTTATGAAGAGCTCTTCTTATGCAGCTTCTGCTATTAATGTCCATCGCAATGGCACCAAGAGGTCCCAGCATCCATCAGAGCCCCCCAGCCCGCTATTCCTGTCTCGTTCTAATGATTGCTCACGTAGTACAGTCTACTTCAATCTAGTGAAGGAAAAGAAAGAGTGGAGAAAAAGTAGGCTCTTTGTTTTACAGAAAGGGGATGGAACACAAAGAGAAGCAATAACTTGCCCAAAGTCATGCAGGGAGCCACAGACAGAACTGAGAACTGTGATGTAGCTCTCTCTTTCATCCCAGTCAGTATCCTACCCACAAAATAATCTAGTTTAGTTCTGCTGAAAAAGCAAAATACATAAATATTTGCTTAAATCCTACCTATTTTGCATAGCAACCTGATTCATGTAAAAGTTTTTATATAAGATTGGCAAGTCAAAGCTTGAGATTTTTTTTTCTGGGTCGTTTGAAGAAAGTGTGAAGAAACTTCTGAACTGCCGAGTCCAAATCTGAACCAAATTTTCCCTTCTTTGAACTCTCCTTATTGCAGACTGTAATAACATTCATCCACGTTTCACAGGGTATCCTTGCAGATGGAAGGAAATACAGTAGCGCTGTTTGACACAGAAGAAATTAGATTTACGTGAAATTCCCTTTCCCTGTGTCCCTCACTTTATTTCCAACAGACCTACAGTTAACCATCAGCAGTGTTTCACTTTCAGACAGTGTGGTTTTCATTACAGAGGCTAAAGGAGTTTAAAATACTCTCGGAGCACACAGCATACATAACATCCTACCCCATTTCTTTTGATTTCCCTTTGCGGCACTAGCGTTACAGATGCTGTGCAGAACGTGTTAGAGGACACTGCTTTTATTTGCCATCGTTGCAAGGAGGAAACATATTTAGAGACATCTGTTCAGGCTCTTTGATTTCAGCTGAATGTAAGACATCTTTGATGAAGAGTTGGTTTTGGAGCATGGTCGTGTCAAAGCCTGGCAGCCGTGCATGCCGAGGGAATACGGCATCGCAACGTGCCTCCAGCCTAATCGGCAGGTGTGGACAGCACGGCTTTACCAAGGGGTGGAATTTAGCCTCTCACCTTGTCAGAGTTACCTTTCCTCAGTGGGAAGTTCAGCTCTAGAGGAACCTCAGCGTGGGGAGTGATCCCATACGCTGGCGGCTTCCCCGTGCACAGCAGCGCAGCAGTGAGGACGTGGTGCCTCCCCTGGCATAGGAAATGTGGGCGTCCTTCTCTTCTCGCGTCCAGAGCCTGAAATAAAGTAGGCATCAGGTTTCTGGAAGGTGAAGCATGCTTCTCCTAGGAGCTGGGGTATTTTAGGAGGTGCTGCTGAGACTGAGCTGAGCAGAGTTGTGCACCGTTTTCCAAAGAAATGGCGAGATTTCAAGGACAATACTGGGGCTTTTGAGGAGCCGAAAGGGCTTTTGAGTATAATCCCTGTCTGTTGACTTTCAGATCCATGCTTGGGTAAAATCTAGGAGCAGTTGTTTTCCTCATAGGGGCTGAGATATGTTCACACTTTGGATTATACCTTGCAAGAGCTTGTTTCCAGAATAGCTCCTTACATGGTGCCAAGGCTTGTAAGGATGAATTATATAGGGTTTCTGGAGCCATGAAAGGCTTCTCCTGACTCTGCTTCTGCCCACCTGATCTTTAGGCTGTATTACTGTCATCTGCTCTCAGCCCTAATGGAAAAGAGCAAAAAGAAAGATCTTAGAGATTAAGTACTGTATAAATACAGTTTAAAGTTTTCTTTAATTTCTGCTCAGTTTTAGTGTATATCTTTGAAAGAAAAAGATATGCCTGAAAGAATTTGCTTCCTATGTTTGGATTTCCATAAATATGACAAGCAATATTCAATTTATGTAAGCTCTTAAGTTGGCATGTCACACACCACAGACATCATACAACGTATGACAGGGTAGGACTTGTTTCAACTTCTGCTCCTGCGGTGTGGAACTGCAGCACAAATAGCACAGCTTGCTTTTTGTGAGCTAATGCTGCACTAATTTTTCTTTAATATAGGTAGCAAATGAGGCTTTGTGGTTTAAAAATAATCAGAAACATCCTTATTTTTCTCAAAATAAGACAATTTGGGAACAAAATAAGTTAATTTTTAAAAGTTCTGTCCATCTAGGTTTTCATCTTTAATTACCACAGGTAGGAAATACTGGAATCTTCATAGTTTTGAATTTGCAGTGATCAGGGATGATCCAACTCTACATAAAGCTTTCTTTTGGTCTTCAAAGTGCTAATCTCATATGTAGTTTATTTTAAAAGCAGGGAAATCCTCAATGAAAATTTTATAAGCACATTAAACAGTTTCTGGAACACTTCTTTATAAATAATAAATGAAATCAAACACTTTGAAGTATATAAATATGTGTAATATATATGCAGACAGATATATATATATATAGAGAGAGAGAGAGAGAGATGCGCGTGTGTGTGTATATATATATATATATATAAAAATCAGGAACATTCGAGCAAAGCAGTGTAGGTTACAACATTCCCTGGAAAATCCTCATCAGCAGAATGCCAGGCTGAATTATAGATCAGAAAAGATCCCTGGTGTAAAGATCCTCTGCTAAATGCTTTACGGTGGAGGGAGTTTATTGACTTTAGTGTCAATACCAGTGACATACCCAATACAGCTCATTTAAAAAGTGCTATCTGAACTTTCATGGTGATCAGCTGAGTTCTTGACAGTATAACTTCTTGGGTTTTTCTCTCTTTACCCAAATCTGTCTGTTTTCTGTGAGAAGCTGGATCCATATTGAACAGCCATTGGCCAAACCTAATATTGTTCATTCCAAGAGACTTTGGCAGGTGGCCAGAGGATTAGGGATTTTTCAACAAAAGTGCAATATTTTCCATTATAAAAATCCCCTACGATTTTCTGGGAAACTTTAGTACTTAGCTTCCCATGTATCTTCTCTTTGTCATCATTGTCAGACACTAACTGGCATTTCTCGCTGACATTTTTAGAAAAGAATATTTATATAGAAACAATGCAAATAGAAATTCATTGGCAGAAAGGAGTGACATTTACAGTATGATGTAGTCCTGACATTTTTATGCCACTAGTGGGAATTTTACCTGTTTGATGACTGATTCTGTCATTCCTCCATCTTCCAAGTAGACCCGTTCAACTCAATACAACTACTTAACTAACATCCCCTGTCTCTCTCTAGTGAAAGTCGTGTCTGGGAAAGGAGGTGAAAGGAATCCCAGTGTTGTAGATAATGAGCAGTGGTGTTGACCGACTGTGCTGTGATGAACCTCAGTCACCACCTTCAAACAGCAAGGTTTGAACCAGAAAACTTAAGTGCTACTTAATGTGTAACTAATTATGTCTTCCAATTCAGGGGAATAATTAATTCATAATCCCTATGGAATAGTGACAAAGGGTCCTATATTATTACTGCAGAGGTGTCAAAAACTGTCTCTGGAGATGAAAATGCCCTTCATGCCAAGGACTGCCATGAGGCATGTGACTGGCCTTACCTAGAGATGTGACTTTCACTGGAAGGGTTTTCCAACATCTTTCATCCCTGTCAACAAAAAAGGAGGTTGAACATTTGAGGATGGCAAAAAGGAGATGTGCAGGAGCAAATGAAACTTGGGAAAATTTCTTGCACTGGCAGACACATAGATCTCCATCTGTTCAGCATGCAGAGTTGGAGGTAAGGAGTCACTTTGATTAAATGACTGGATACAAGTACTGGGTATTAAGTGACACTCATGTGCACTCAAGAGTGACATAACTAGCAGGGGGCACATGTCGGGGAAACTCTTACTGAAAGAAGCACCATTTCTGACAGCTATTGCTGTTGCCCACTCTGAGATAAGTTACCAAGGCAGGTCTGGGATCTCAATCTCCAGCTGAGTTTCAGACTGAGTGTGATTTTCAGATTCAACCCAGTGCCTTCCTGGAAGAGACATCCTCTGTATCTTTGGGGGTTTGGCCTCACGACCATATTGAAACAATGTGATCAGTCTGAGAACCTGTATTTTATGTTCATGTTATTTCAGTCTAAAGCATCTAGGGAAGATCTGATCAAATAATCAGATAGTCACTTCTGACCTTAAATCCCTGAGTCTGGGAGGAGGAAGAGATGGTCTCCAGGAAAAGCTGGGGTACCCAAATGCTTTGCTTATTTTTTCGAAGGACTGCAGCTGTTGTAGGGAAGAGGTAGTGCATCATCCAATAAAACTTGTCCTGCTTGTAAACCCTCCAAGGGGTTGTGCAATGTTGAGGAAGACTAGCATTATTTCATAAGGCACAAATAAGTCAACACCAGTGGAACTGGAGAAGTGATGAGAACTTACCAATTAAATTCTGACTGAACAGTTTTTCTTAAAAATAAGGCACATTCATTGACATTGAGTGTGATTCACTGGCCTGTGTTGATTTTGATGGCAAGTGACTGACTTCATATTTCATTTCACTAATGCTATGATACAGCTTAACTTTATTAATTTGATTGATTTTTTTTCTTTTTGACATAGAATACCTTCATCTATTATATTCCAGAATTAGAATTAAATGCTGTTCATCTATCAAAGGAAAAGGAAACAATTTTGGTGAAATGAAATGCTTCAGCAGGTTCAAAATGCATTGTTTGTTGTTGTGTTTCTTGTTATTTCCCAAGGTTTGTGCCAGGAGAAATTTTGAAAACTGGTTTTTGTTGTTTTCAATTTGGAATGAAGACAGGCTACGTGCTTGGTCTCTGTCTAAGGAGAGCTGTGGCTTCCTTGCATTGTGGAGAGAGAACATACAATAAAATGATGCTGACATCTCTGGAGAAAAAGCCCTCCAGGTGAAACAGATTTTAGTAGCTGGAAAAAACAACATTCTTGGAGTGGGAATTGGAATTCAAATCCATTTGGTCCGTGTCTAGCTACCAAATAACCCCAAACAAGCAAACCCCCTGTATTTTGAAGCAGTGGTCTGGTGTTGCCCGTTCCTTTCGCTTGACAAAGCGCCAAAAGGAGGTGAATGGTGAAGCTGAGGAGGCAGGGAGAAATACATTATTGCTTTGCAGTTTTGGAGACCAGGAGGGCAAACAGCACTGGTTTTTTGAGGTCAGTTCATAATCAAGAGAGACTGGAAAGTTGTGCAAGTGGACAAAAGGGACAGAAACAGGTCGGCTGAAGGCAGACCCCAATGACGCATTATTTAGCTGGTTGCAAGGAATTTCTGATTTTTTTCCAGTGTGTGAATCTATCCACTTCAGTGAAACAAAACAGGACACTGTGGGTTTTCAGATGAGAATTTTCTTCTTCTCAGCTGATGAAAAACTAGGGAAAAAAGAAGTCAGCTTCTAATTCCTGAAGCAATAAAGAAGTCGGGAACTAGAGGTGGGTGAGAAACAAAAGAGAGTTGGTTCAAAATAATTCAGAAAAGTTTGAGTTGGTGGTCCTTGGCAGGTGCTGAAGATTGCAGAGCTTTATTTTCATGTTCCTCTCAGCAGAGAGAACTGTGTGTTCAAGCACAAATTTTGAAAGGAATTAGGTTGGTGTTTTTGACTGGCATGTGTTCTGGGAAGATCAGTAATTTGCAGGTGTCAGACTAGTTAGGGCAGCCAGGTAGCCATCAGAAAGAAGTACCCCTCTCAAGCCAACTTCTTCTAGCAAACCCAACCACTTGCTCCATAAAGCAACCCACAATTCCTAGTATGCTAAATTTTATAGTCCTTAGGAAAAAGAGAAACACAAACACAGGAAGGGAGGAATGCCGCAGAAATTGTTTTGTTAGAGGGAGGTTGGAGTTCTCTTCCAATGCAATGTTCTCGGGTTTTTTGTTTAGTTTTGGTTGTCTTCTTCTCCTTGGGTTAATGGCACATGTAGCTGTTTTTGTTTTCTACATGTCAGGTAGTAATTAAAATTAGCAATCTGGTAATCAGTATCTTGGCCTTGGGCATTAGAAACAGATGTATAAATAATGCCAAAAGTTGTTTCAAAACCAAAGGAGGATGATGTGAGGACCTGCGCTGAGGCAACTCTGCTGAATTCAGTGCATCCAGTTGATTCATGTGGCGGGGGCATGAAGCCAAAAGTTTCAGTCAGGTCTTGTCTTCTGCCGTCCCTGGCAGAAGGTAACAGGTTGTGTGAACTTTGTCATAACTTGGCCTGACATCTTGTGAGTCACATTTTGTGATCAAGATCCTGTCCCTGAAATCTGTCCATGGAGATGAACTGAACCTTGCTACACAGCCCAAGCCCTGGCACATACAATGCAAGCCACCTTCTGCTGGTCAAGTCATTTTTCCTTTAACTCTTTTGCAGTTCAGCAGTGGGTGAGGAATCTCTGGGGAGATTTTGTTTCCTTGGGAGAAAGTCAAGATTGACATCAGCTTCACCCACACTGAGGAGAGAGAGCGAAGGAACAAGTAAAATCTCCACCTTCCCTCCTGCTCGACGTCTCCCTCCTTGATGAGAAGACAGGGACAGGGAGGCAGCCCCGAAACATCTGCGAGAGAAATTCACATTAGCCAGCCTCATACACATCTCACCCCTGCAGGAAAGCCTGCAAAGGGACCCAAATTTTATATTCTCCTGCCCTTATCCATACTTGTATTTTTCCTGCCACTGGGTCCATGCAGAGACAATGGCTGTGGTGCAAACTGGGACGACTGTCACCCAGGGATGGCACCGTCCCTCTTGTCCCTGCAAGCACTGATGTCCTCTCTGCCCCTTCCCCAGGAGTCAGGAGCTGGTCCAGCAGGGCCAGCCAGCCCTAAAACCAAACTCTGCTTTTTACTTACTGTGTTACGGTCCATGAGAGTGGGCACTGGCTGTGTCAGGCGGCTGTGGTCTCAGTGGATTGTGTTTGTGGTGAGGCACTTGGGATTCCTGATTTCCAGTCCTGGTGCTGCTGTTTGCTCAGTGTGTGGCCTTGGAAGACTCACTGAACTCTGCAGGGCAGCAGTTTTTCCTTCCATCGGATGGGGAACTGACACTTGCCTTGCTGAAGGGCCAAGCCACAGCTGGGATGAACTGTAGCATCTCCTGCTAAGGACTATAACCTCTTACACTAGCAGCTCAGAGGGGAGTCACTAAAATAAAGGGTGTCAGATGTGAATCCTGCAGTGGTTACTTTCCATCCCTGTCACAAAGATGCTGTGATGATGAGGTTTTTGAAAAGAAGGTGTGCCATCAAATTGCACCAACTACTGCCGTATTTCTTTCAAGGTAAGCATGGGGCTGATCTAACTGATAGAAGACATTGAATTAATATGGTGCGGGAATGAAAGGGATGAAGCACTTCATCTCCCATTTCCTATCTCTGCAATGCTCAGGAGCTGTGCTCAGAGGTTAATCTGCTTGAGGGGCTCCTAAACTGTTCAGAGAAGGTTCTGGTACTGAGTGTGTGTGTCATGATGGTTAAGGACCTTGTTCTGACTCTGGGATGTTGGAGCTGCATGTTGTAGTTTTGGGGAAAATGGTATCAGAATTTGTCTGTTCCCTCATTCAGAAAATTAGGGGAAACTAACCTTTGTTGTGGCAGCCTCTGAACATCCTGCTTTATCAGCAACAACATGGTTCCACTGAGATGAGGAGAAGTGCTGCATATGCAGAGCTGTGTGCCTCAGCTTCCCCAGCTGTAAAAGTGAAGGGATGTTTTTCATTGCTTTAATGAGAAGTGATGAATTACTGTAGCTTAGATATCGGCTAAGATGAGTCCCAGAATGGAAACATCTTTTCCTGTGCCTCACCTTTACAAACCTACATGTCACTATTGTCTTTGAGCCATCAAGGGCACCAGAAGTCCTGAATCCTTGCTGTGAATAGCAGATGGTGCTGGTATCTCTGTAAGGATGAAGGTTTCAAGTGCAAAACCAAGTGAGAGGGGATTCCTGTGTGTGCTCACATGGCTTAGGAAGGAGTCTGCTCCTCTTGCCTCAAGAAGGAGCGAGGTGAAGCAAAAAGTGGTTGTGCTGTATTTTGTCCGAGAGTTTGAAGCATGTATTGGCCTGTTCCCTGAAGAAGTGGACAGAGGGCTGAAGGATCCAGATTCTCGTTATATTTGGCTCCCTCCATGCCTGTGGCAGTAACCTTAGCAGGATCCACCATCGGCTGCTGCAGCAGGAGATCTTTGTAAGGTGTGAAGGCATCAAGCTCAGGAAGTCTATGGTAAAACAATACCACATGTTGAAAGCACAATAGGAGTAAGTCCATTTTGGCACAGTCTTCCACATGAAATCCCCTTTAATTTCAGTGACATCACAGTCCTGGTCTCAGGGAACCTACAGCAATATATTCTGTGCCATAAATAAATCCACTTGGGGACTAATAAACTAAACTGTTGCTAATTTGTAATGTGCCACTTTTGCAGCAGTATCCAAAATTCATATGCTCTAAGATTCCAGGGCTGGAAAGAATGAGGTGGCTTGTCCCTAAACACTGCTTAACTTTTTAAGTTACACTGGTGAGTCGGGTGCAGTTTGGCTTTTAGTGAGACCTCTGGGAAAGCAAGGCCATCTTAGCCTACAATCTTAAAAAAGGGCCATTAAAATAAAAGCATACTCATAAATAAAATAAAATAAAATGCAGGGAAAGGATGCCTTTGTGACTGAAGCAGAAACACTTGTGCCATTCAGGGACGACTGTTGCACTTCTGACTATCACCACTGATAAGCGCAAGTGACTTTACCTCAGTATAATTTATGGGCACAGGTGGGCCCTCTTGCATTTAAGGTCTCTTGTCTTGGGATTATTGCTTGGCCCATGGAGGTCTTTCTGTCTAGCCATGAGCAGAGGAAGGGGAGTGTGGCACCTCAGCAGACCTGGGTGGTGCTTTCTGGCATAGCAGGTAACAGCTGGTTATTGTTCTGATTACAAGGGCCCCATGTGTGCCTTGGTCTCCCTCTTTCAGAGTTGTGTCTGCTTGTTTCAACCGGTTTTAGATTAGGCTGAACTTCTTCCAGGATAAGAATAATAATCCAGGAAACACAGCAGTGCTGCTTGTCTAGGGCAGATCTGTGCGAGAACTGTCAGGAGACTGTTTTGAATTTTGCCCTTTTGTTGCTACCCGAGAAAGTGATGTTCTCTGTTTTGTCATGCTTGGGTGTTGGAAATTTTGCTCTTTCATCTTTTTGGACTCATATCAACATGAAAGCAAGTGTCAGAGGACTGGGATTTCTCTCAGGACACAACACCTTTTTTCTGACAGCTCTTTGGGTGGTTCTTGACTAGGAGGGTGTTCAAAGCAACATCAGACAGCTGAGTATCACAGAAGCATCAAGCCCTTGCATAGCTTTGCCTCCTCCTTGAAAACCCGTTCTGCCCAGGACTGGCCCCATCCTCCCATTCTACAGATAATATACAGCATCTCTCCCAGTGAAGTGGCAGTCCGTCCCAGCTGATAGATCTCCTGCACAAGAGAAACCTACAGTAAATGAATAATCAGATACATCAGGACTGTAGTTTGCTGTAAGGCGAAATTAAAGATGTTCTGTCCTGAAGGTGCTATGGCCTGCTTTGGACCTTCTGTGTGATTCTGGGTAAATGGGTTAAAGTGTGTCCCCCTTCTCTGAGAAGGGACCCCAGATCTTCTTTCCAGCCTCACATTGTCACTAAAAGGGTGGAAGGGACAGCCGAAGTTTACACATAGCAATGGGCTCGTTCTTGCAGTCTAACTAATGCACAGCCAGCAAAGCCCCTCAGGATCTTCCCAGCAGTATCAGCAAGGCACTGAGAGAAACACTGATAGTGAAGGTCATGCAAGCGCCATAGACAAACAATGCCTGACAGCCTGGGCTTCTGCAGTGTTGGTTTTGTTCTGTATCTTCACTAGATAAGAACTTGTGTCCTATTACTGTTTCCATGGTGCTGCATGTCAGCCCTGAGATTCTGCTGCACCATTTGGACAGGGAGGGTGTTGCAGCCCTCCCCAAAGGCTGAAGGGGATCTCCAGGTGGGACAGTTCTCCAGCTTTAGAAGTTCCTTCAACCTGCTGTCTTTAAGGAAATAATTGGCATCTGTCTGGAAAACCTTCTTGTGTCTTGCATCATGATCAAACTCGATCTTCTCACTCAGAAGGGACCCACCAAATGTGGTGGTTCAGCAGATAAACCAGTGTAAGTTTAAGTAAGTCCTAATAGGAAGAAGTATTGTTGAGTGTTTATTGCAGGGTCAGGATCTCTCATATTAGTCTTTCCTTTCAGCACTGGCAACCCACCCAAAAGTAACATCTAGGAGTTCAGGTATGTGGGGCCTTTGGGAGCTCAAGTTCCTGCCTGCCTGCAGAGCTCCCTAACAGGCTGCATGAGTGCTCTTAAATGATGATTAAGTCAAGTTACCTCTCTGTGCTGTTGGGGCAGGCTAAGGGTTGGCATGTGGACAGCTATTGACACTTTATCTGACCCTAACTTTCTGCATCACAGTAACTGCAACTGCAACTGTGGTTTGCATGCTTAGCACAAGACTTCTACCCTATCCCTCCCCAAAATGGTTATAAACAATACTGGGACTTAACCTAGTCCCCACATGAAAACAAATTGGATGTGTCCACATCAGCATTTAGTTTGGATTAGGAGCATGGTTTTGAAATATATCCCTCAGTATTATCCCTGTTGCACCTTGGTGCTTATTGTGGATTCAACAGACATTCAGTCCATGGGACCAGCGTCGTACTAAGCCAAAATAAACCTCCTGAAATGTATGTACTGTTTATATCAGGCCCTCCTTCTCCCCTGATCCATTCCTGTCAGGCCACACTACTTGCCAATTCAGCCATTTCAGGCTTTTTTAACAGCTTCCCCCTACCCCTCCTCCATCTCACACATTACAAGAGACCCTTGTCACTCAGTTTCACTGTAGTCCATGTGAATTGGTGCAACTCATTTGATTAGAAGATGTGAACTACGGAAAATTGTCATCGTTGAGTCTTTTGACTGTTGTTAGCTGACCTAGGCTGACTTGTACCAACTAAGTCTGTTGTTACTTCATTAACTGTATTTTTGTGTTCACTCCTATTTATCTGTATTTTGTGCTAACAGCATTATTGTATGGCCAGAGGATTTTATTAACCAGGCTGCCTGAGCTCATCAAATCTTGCAGTGCTTTTAATTTCTTCCTCATTAGTAAAGGATCCTAGTTATTAGCAAGTATGTGATAGCCATGACAAAGTAAAAGTTCTTTCCCTGACATTACTCAATACACAGAGTGGTAGTAGAGCTTTTCCCTTTTCCTTTTTCCCTTCTCCCTTTTCCTTTTTCCCTTCGCCCTTTCTCTTTTGCCTTTTCCTTTT